>VOPJ01015343.1:54010-126561 GCA_014673585.1 Semibalanus balanoides
AGTAAATACTCCTGGAGTTAAAAAATAACAACTTTTTCGCGGCAGCTCTGCACCAACACCGGTTTCTGTTCGGTCTTTCAAGTCAAGCAGCAAGTAAGTATTTGGACGGGTGACCCTCCCGGGTTAGAATTCCAAGCCAGGAAAACTTTTGTGTCGGTACACCGGAAAAGGTGTTTGATGGGTGTCGTGACACCAAAAATACACCCATAGATAACACCTGTCGGGTGTTTTCTGGGTGTTAATGTGATGATGAAAGAGTGTCAGCACACTGTTTAAGGTGTTCTATGGGTGTCATGACACTGAAATTACACCTACAAATAACACCCGTTGGGTGTTCTCAAGGTGTCTTTTAACGAATGAAGGGTGTTGGTACACTGTCAAAGGTGTTTCATGGGTGTCACGACACTATTCATAGTGTTCAACGGGTGTCGTGACACCTTGAAATGTGTCAACTAACACCTTTATAGGTGTGTGACACCCGGAGTCACACCCAAAACACCCGCACGGGTGTTTTATATTCTCTCAGTGTGGTTTGAGACCACACCATTGGCAATGTTGCATAGGTCAAACTCTGGGTCACGTTGCACGTGCGCACGTGCACCCCTGTTCCGTCCACGAAAATACCTACAAAACATCGTTGCTATACCGTACCTATATCTCGGCAACCAAAAGTCACAATGAAACGGGTAAAACACAGATGTGTAGTGAAACGATCCACCAAGCGTATGCACTATGTGTAGATCAGCGGCGCGTCGTACGTGCAAAGTTACTGGCTATACAAGCACAAAATCATGGTTCATGACGTTTTCACAATTTAAATTAGTTCCCAGCACCTAGGAACGTGAAGCAATGCAACAAACACCAAAGTGTAGACCAATGTACCGTCTCTAAAATGCATGCGCAAATGTATGTTTTAATACAGCATTTCGCTGTCAAAATACACCTGTAATATTTACATTGCCGAAATTGTCATATTTCCTTCATTACACCACCGTAGCGTCAAAACCAAAAAGTGACAAACGATAAAAATGATGCAGCTGTAAAGCGCAATAAAATCGATCTTATATCCAACCAAAGAGGTATTTTTACCTTCAAACATGAAGCTTATTATTGCAAATTAAAAATAACGCTGCAAAACCTACTTCAAAGTATCGATTTATTTCGGATCTATTTCCGACGGCAAAACAACATATTATATTATGTATTACACAACGAGCGAGTATAAATATGCAGTTAATCGACGAGGCGAAGCCGAGTCGATTAATGCATCTTTATACTCGCGAGTGGTGTATATTTTTATCCAGCGCTACGCTAAAATATGCATGTTAGACACAGACTTACCAAGGCTTCACTGCGTGGATTATCAGATTGATAATCACCATATGGTGATTAAATTCCGAGTTAACTGACGGTTGGTTAAAAAAACAGCCTTAGCACGTGATTCAATGGCAAAGAGAGATATCGGCGTGGGATAAAGCGAAAATAATTAAAAAGCATGCTTTGCACAAAACGAACCTCCGTCGGGCGGGTGATAAATTGACGCTGATTTTGTTGGGGTCGCTCGTCCTTCACCGTTTAAGGCGTCTTACTGGTATGTACTACATTGCAAATTATTTCATTTGTTAGTTTTCCTTAAACTTAATTTTCAACGATTTTTCAAACATTTATCATTTTCATCAAAAATGGAATAACATGATGTCATTTAACGTCATTATTTCCGTAGTAATGCCTTAATTTCAGTTCAAACTTGTGAGAAGACGGATAATTGATAAGGCATAAGTAAGGTACTTTGTTTGAAGTCGCTCTATGTGTCATGACTGTAAAGTTATTGGGAAGATACGGAGGGAGGAGGAGTAAAACTCCCCCAGCGGGGCGCCGGTTAAGATACGGAGGGAGGCGTAAAACTCCCCCAGCGGGGCGCGGGTTAATACAAGACGGGATTTCAGATGCAATTTCATTATCGTATGATGTTAAACAACAAATATCCTTAAGCTGTGACCTGGAAGCATTACCAATTGAGATTGGCAATGATTTGGATAAATTTTCCCCTACGCGCAATTTTTTAGTATGACCTTTGATGCATATTTTTAGCCACCCAGTTCTGACCTGTGAAGGCTCAATTTTTTTAAATATTGTTATGGTCGACATCAATACCCGACTTAAAACCAACAGCGTCAGTTAACAACAAATTCTGATCTATCCATGCCCATAATAATCTCGTCAGTTATGGTCAGGTCAGGCAGATGTGGAATGGTTTGACATGAAACCATGTTGATCATTACTAAATATGCATTGATTCTTCAAATATTTGTGAACTGAATGTGCACGGGTTTCTTAATGATTTCACAAATTTCACTTAATATAAAGATGGGTGTACAATTTTCCGGTTCCGGTGGGTCATCCCTTTTATACATATACTGACATTGGCACATTTATACAGCATCATGAATTTCATGGCTCTAAACCCGGCAGTCACTGGGGTATTTTCTATAACACGAGTCATTTTTTTAGCCCCCTTTGTATCTTCGGAACCGATTAGACGATCAAGCTGAAACAAACGGCAATCGATAGTCCAGGAAAATTCATCGACGAAAAATAATGTGTGTTTACCTAGAGGTCAGTGGTGACGTCAAAGGTCAGGTCAAAGGTCAAAATCTAGCCGTTGTAGTTAACATCTAGTTTATAGACCATATTATCTTCAAAGCATTTGATGCACCATGATCACCCAGAGTGCTCTCAAAGGTATACACACTCCATAATTGCTAATTCGGGATTTTTTGGCAAAATGTAAGGTCAAGCATAACATAAGGCACTATATAACGAAAAAGTATACGAAATCATGTAACACAAGTGTTCATCTCATATTACGTGTAGAACTCGAAATTGATACTCAATTTGACCATGCTAAGGGATTAGTTTACCTTGGAAAAAGAGGAAAAACTCAGCAATGATGAAAGAAGCAAGAAATTAAGTATCATATTACCAGTAAGTCAAAGAAACCTATATTTACGCGGAAAAAGCAAATTAAAATGTGGTTGTGCAGTCTGCGATTGCACTGCATGTCGTGAGTGAGGAGCCATGTATGTACCGTGTGTGTTGTCATGTGAGCGCTGAGTATGTCGCTGAGTCAGGCGGCCGGCCGGCCGGGCGCGGTGTGGGGAGGTCAATGGATGTGGGATGATCGGGTGTCGGTGGACCGTCCGGCGAGCGGTGCGTGGTCAGCAGCGGCCAGCGGTCATGTCTGGAGTCACGTGCCGCGGCTGCATGCACTGCGCGGGGGCAGGGCGGGCAGCGCATCTGGTGTGAGTGGTGCTGGCAATACAGGAGCGCAGACCGGACTGCGGAGGCTCTCTCGAGTTTTTGCTTGTTGGACGGCTACAAGCTATTTCGGCTTACAATGGCGGTGCACGGGGTTTCCGGACGAGCGCAGGTCGCTGCAGGAACCGAAGAGGTGCGAGAGGTGGAGCGAGTTCGACCCTCGTTTAATCGACACGGTACGACGGAACGAGTGACGTGGCGAGTGGCACTACACAGGCGACGCTGCTGTGGCGAGTATCGCGGGCGTCGCCCGGGAGTCGCCAATGCGCCTGAAGGGTGGTGCGTTCGCGTCTGGGCTCAACTATCTGGGAGGACCGGCGCTCGGGCCAGCGGCGTGCAGGACGCGTTGTTTCTCGGCGTTTGCCATGGATGAATACGCGGCACAGAAGCCTTCGCAACTCGTCAACTCCACCGGCGAGAGTGTGAAATTGTACCTGGCGAAGCCTTCGTCGGTATGCCGCTTGTTTTTTGGCGCGTCGACCCCGACAGCCTTGGGCTGTATTGTGAACGGGGTTGCCGGTCGGTGAGGGCAATTCCGAGCTGGGGCCGTGGCAGAAAAGCTCGACCTCGCCGGCGTTCTGGCGCGCGCGCGCGCTGTGCTGGGAAATGAGCCAGCCGTGACCGTCGCGGCGGCGGCCCGCGTCAGTGATCAACAGCCGCGACTGAACCGCCCTCCGCGGCTGCCTCGGCGCTGCTGGACCTGCGGCAAGGAGGACCACCTCGCCGCTGTCTGTCCCCAGGGGAGAGCGGGAAACGCTGCGGGAGGTGGCGCGTCAGCGCGAGCGCCGTCTCCGGGTCAGTAGGACGCGCACTCCCGGTGGTTCAGCTCCGAGTGGACGAACACGTGCGTGGCGCGCTGGTCGACACTGGCTGCACGCATACGCTCATCCATCGGGGCTGTTGTCGGCGCTGGACGCCCCGGGCGGTTGAGATGACGACCATCAACGGCGGTGCACTGCAGTGCAGTGGCGTCGCGAACATCACGGTCGAGGACCGGGGCAGGCGAGTGATGCTCGAGGCCCTGGTTGTCCAGAACCGACCACTGGGCATGGACATGGTGCTCGGGATGGCGGGCATCACGGCGCTTGGTGGTGTGACTTTGCGGACGTCTGCAGACGTCTCGCTGTGCGCGGCGGCGGCTGTGACGCGCCGGCAGGATGTGACCGTGGATGCCGCGGACTTCCTGCGCATTAGCGCTGTCAGTGGCGAGTGGACCGTGGGCGTGGAAGTGGGATGGAGGAGTCGGCCGAGTCCTGCGTACCGTGTCACAGAGTACACTGTGCGCGCGGTTGCAAGCGGTACGAAGCTGAGCTGGACTCATGGATCGCAGAGGAGTGGTTAGACCCCATGACGACGGATGGCGCCCGGCCGGGGCTCATCCCGTGAGGTGGTTCAGCAGCAGAACAAGGCTAAAGTGCGGCCCGTTATGGACTATCGGGAGCTCAACAGCCATGTGACTGCCCACACTGCAGATGCGGAAGTCTGCGCCGACCAGCTCCGCCGGTGGCGACGCCACGCGAGCCGCGTGGCTGTCGTGGACCTGCGGAAGGCGTACCTGCAGCTCCTGCTGGAGCGGCGGCTCTGGCCGTATCAGACGGTGGAAGTGCATGGCCAGAGGTCTAGCCTGACGCGCTTGGGATTCGGCCTGAACGTGGCGCCACTGATTATGAAGGCGGTTGTTCAGGCGATCTGGATCGGATGATGAATGCGGGCGCGGCGTCCTGGCGTACGTGGACACCTGCTGGTCGACGAGGACTGTGTCTGCGGAGCGACGTCGTGCGACACTCGCCTCTATGGTTGGAGTGCAAGCGCCGGAGGGGCAACGTGAAGGAACGGCGCTGGGTCTGACGTCCACGCGCATCATGGTGAGCTCCGCTGGCAGCGGACAATGACATCACCGGGGCCGCGGCGCGGGTCACGCGGCGGTGGTGTTCGCTCTGGTGGGCAGCTGGTGCGCAACTGCCGGTGGCGGGCTGATGCGACCCGCTGCGGCGTGCTGAGTGGCGTGCCATGCTGAGAAAGGATGGGACGTAGCGTGGACGACTCAACGCCCACGTCAAAATCCAGGACGTGGGGTGGAGCGATTCAAGACGGCGGACCCGGTGTCCGCCATGGCGGCTAAGCTGGTGCCGGACTTCGTCGCCTGGACGGACGCCAGCTGCTGCGCGAACGGCGGTCGTCCTGGAAACTCGGAGGTGGCAATAGTGGACAGACGCGAGTTGGGCTGCGGCCGGAGTCGAGGCGGCCATGCACATCAACATGCGGAAGCTGGACCGCGGCGCTCAATGGTATCAATATTGGCGGTTCGGTGGGGGTCAGGAAGCATCGACTCCGCACCGATTCGGCACGGTCATCGGTGGATCGATGACGCTGAGTGGCCGCGCTCGCTGCGGACAAAAGCTCACGGAGAACTGCTCATACGCCACCGCCGGCGTTAGCATCGTGAGCACTGGTGGAAGAGTTGCAGCTGAGCGTGACGTCACGCTGTCCGGTCAGCGAGAACCTCGCCGAGCGCGTGACGTGGGTGCCCATGCAGTGGATGCGTGGTCAAGGCTAGTGGGCGGGGTGTGTTCGGCGCGAAACGCGGGGAGTCCCCGCGGGAAGAGTGTGCGGTCCCGAGGGAGGCAGTTGGCGGCTGCCGGTGCGGTGTTGTACAGACGCCAGTGTGGATGAATCATCGTTGCGGCTATTTCGGGCGGCGCAGAGGGCAGGCATCCGGATCCGCCGGACTCTGTTCTGCGCGCTCGCGGACGTGTCGCGTGGACGTCCGCGGCGGCGGCTATCGTGCAGTGTGGAGAGCTGCGACTGTGTGCCGCTCCATCGACCGGCGCCAGTGCGGTGGGCAGCGGCTCGCTCGGCGTGCGGCGACGTGGGAGCGCATTGCATCGATGTCACGCACACAGGGGGTAGCTATTCTCCATATGACTGCGGGCCGTCGCGCTTTTGCGTGTGGCGCCCGCTGCGCCGCGCTGATGCCAACGAAATTGTCAGCAACCTGGAACAGATCTTCCTCGAGCGTGGGGCGCCGGTGGAGATTCTGGCGGACAACGACACTGTATTCCGAGGCCGCCAACGTCGTGCGACTCGAGTGAGGCGGAGGACGACGGCGACAACGCGGGCGAGACTCCTCTGGAGCTCGCGACGGTGCCACCAATGCCTGAGCCAGATGTTGTGCTTCGACGGAGCACGCGAGTTCGACGGCGGCCTGTCGAGTTGTACGGCTGCAGTGTGCCAAATGATTTGATTGAGACGATATTGAGCGTACGTGCGTGTGTTACTTGAATAACAGGGAGGAGTTGGTTGTGCGTCTGCGATTGCAACTGATGTCGTGGAGTGAGGACCATGTATGTACCGGTGTGGTTGTCGTGTGAGCATGAGTATGTCGCTGAGTCAGGCGGCCGGCCGGCCGGGCGCGGTGTGGGGAGGTCAATGGGTGTGGGACGATCGGGTGTCGTTGGACCGTCCGGCGAGCGGTGCGTGGTCAGCAGCGTCCATCGGTCATGTCTGGAGGTCACCGTGCCGCCGGCTGCATGCACTGCGCGGGGCCACAGGGCGGGCAGCGGCAGTCTGGTGTGAGTGGTGCTGCAATACAGGAGTGCAGAGCGGACTCGGTGGCTCTCTCGAGTTTTTTGTCTTGTTGGACGCTACATAAAATGTCAATTATTTGGTGATAATTCATATTTTTTTCCTCAACGTAATGCGAAATCAGCTGGCTGAGAAGCACTGCAACGTCATCGATTTAGTGAGGGATCGTGTGTATGCATGGTGGGTACTTGCCAAGTAATTGGTTGAGATGCGGAAAATCAACTGCTTTGAAACATCCACGTATTGCTTTAATAGGTATCGTCACTATTATATTACACATATGAAGTGTAGTGTCCGCCAGCCGGACTCACTTCCGTGTGCTGGGGCGTCTGTCTGGATTATGTGTCACATAGTCATGCACGGTCTACACGCACTGGCGTACGGTCTCGCGTCGGCTCCTATGACTCACGGGCGGCTGACCGCGGGCCGGCAATCAAACAGGCGGCACGCGCGTACTGGTATGAGGTGGGGTTTGTAGAGTGGAGGACAGATCAACATTGTACGCGAGCCTGGAACGTTCAGAAGTGCTGCACGCTACGCATAAGCTTACAATAACGTTGTTTTATAAATACATGTTTATGAAGATTTAAACATAAATCACTATGCATAGCATTACCTGACAAAGTTCATGTCTTGCATAAAAGAATGAAGTACTGAAACAGTATGGTTTTGTCCAGCACTTACACTTCCCAAAGTCTTACGTCATCTGTGCGTCATAAGCATGCGTCAACATAGCCAAATCAGCCAATCAGCGATTGGAGTTTCCGGGTATACCGGTCCGACTTTTAGGACTGATATTAAATATAAGAGGTTTCTTGGAAAAATGTGAAAGCGTCCCACAAAGTCATTTCGAGCATGCACACAACTTAGCTTATCTCACTCGAGAAACTCTATGTTAAAGGTGAACTATTTCCTTTATGGTACGTGACGTTAAGTTAAGGCTGTGGCTGTGCTGTGGCTGGCTGTGGGCTGGCTGTGACTGTGATGTCATGGCTGTGGGGCGGCTAGGCGGACAAGTTCAGCCATGTCGACTCTAAAGCAGGCATCAAATCTTTACCGGCCTATAACTAAAAAAAATCGTTCTGGATGCAATTTTCTGCAACGGCATCCAATACACGTTAATTTTCGGTAGATCAGATATTTTACATAGTGTTTATGATATCAGGTGTAACATTCGGCTGGTAAAGGAAGGAGCCAAGCGGCAAAACACGAATGTTGTAGTGCGTTAATGCATGTTACTGACGCGGCCGGCCGCAATAACCGGGCAGCAAACTTTGCTGGCCCTTACTTAAAAAGTTGTAGTCGGATTGCAATTATAGTAATGGTATCTAATACAACGCTTAACTTGTGGTAGATATACATTTTCAGTTGAACAATCGGCTGAAAAACGAAGTAACTAAGAGACAAAAAGTTGGAGGGGCGTGCGCGTTAATCCTACGCAGGCGACTGGCTGGCCGGCTGCTAGACCCTCATCCACGTCACAGCAGCTGCGGGGTTGCTGCAACTAAATTACGCGTTAATGCCAGTTTTCGGCCGGAGCGTTCTACCTGGCTTAGATTGCGTTGGTTAGGGCTCAGCTCAGCCACATATATCATCATATCACTGAGTCATGCAGTAACATGCTGCAGAAGTATACCATTACTTACTGCATGACTGATTGCTTGTCATGGTGATATGACTGTTATGAGCTGCAACACGCAACACACAACAACAAGCTTGTCAAAAGAACAATGATCGTGCCTATTTATCAATCAGCAAGTCATCGGAAGGGAAGTGAGCTCCTACTTTTGTTCCGAGCACCTCACGAACACTCTCAGCATAACGACTGGGCAGTAATTTATCGTAATTTATGACACTTGTCATGATGTGGAATGCATATTAATACCATTTGTTGTACCACTTGCCTGGTTTTCCCGAGAATTGCTGCAAAACGGATGGTCATACTAGCAAAAGTGTCTGACTCTTCTTCCATCGATAGGTTCAGAACGATGGTTGTTAAGTGGGGCAATTCAAACAAAATATATCATACATATTCTGGAAGCTCATCGGATTTCGCTCTCTGATGCACTCAAACCTGATTAGAGAAACTTGTCTTTGTAAAAACTGCTATGATTTTGTTCTTTATCAGGAAATGCGTCAACTGTGCGTTTATTTCAGACGTTGCAGGGAGCCATGACACCCCCCCCCCTCCGGATCCGCTAGTGTCTTCTTTCAGACTGCATATTTGCTTAACTGTTTGTTCAGACGGAGTGAGTGAGAACTCAACGTGTTCGAACAAGCGTAGTCTTACAGATGTACCAAAATCCGTCTTCATCTTGCTTGCTTGTTTGCGTACTTGCTTGCGTGGGTTGCATGGATAACTTCCGTTGCACTGCACTGAGTATGCAAAAGTGTACACTGATAATTTTGTCGTAAATTAACACATGGTATAGCTACGTGAAAATATGTAACACATGCTTTATAAACTTTAAATATCCATAAAAAACATACAAGATACTGGCTGCAGGATAATTTGCTTTGACTTGGAATTCACCTCCGCAGGTGAGAATCAGAAATAAACATAACTGAGAGCCACAGAAAGGTGCAGGTCAGCATCTAATATACTATTTGACTAAAGTGCGTCTGTCTGTTTATCTGTCTGTCTGTCTGTGGCCGATTTGCCGATTTTTCCATTGCTCAGCTGTGCAGCCTCAACTATTGCGATTAGGATGGTGAAATTTGCACGCGACCTAGGTGACATGTCAGCGACGTTCCATGGTTAAAAACGGGGTCCGTGGGGTGCATAACAAGCGCGTGGCACGAGATAGAAGAACGGGGTTTTCCCCATGACTCAACACATGGAAACGTCAGAGCTAGAAATGCGAAAAATCGCCGAAACATGGCTGCCATCCCAGGTCGATATATTGACAACCAAGAGTCGGATCAGCATGCGACAAGCACAGATGGGTAGAGAATCGAATGATCTGGCGATTGTAATGTCAGTCGTCGAGCAGCGCGTGGCGCGTGCAAAATTAATGGCTGCACCAACGAAAAATCACGGTTTTACCCCGATTTTCGCGATTATAATTAGTGCTCGGAAACTATGAGACGTGCACAGATGAGAACACCAAACTTTTCAAGGCAAAGGTACCGTCTCTCAAATGCATATGCAAATAAACGCTTTTAAGCAATATTTTGGTGCTAAAATCCGCCTGTAGCATTAGCCTTGCCGGTTTTTGAATATGTATTCCATTACACCGCCATACCATCAAAAATGGAGGGAACTAGGCGATACAAGTTATGAAGCTGTAAAAGCGGTATCTTTTCTGACCAATATCCACCCAAAATATATTCGTTTTGACAAACATGCACGTTAAAATTAAAGTTTTAATATAATGATGTCAGACCATTTTCCTTTCGGCGTTATAAAATACCAGCATGAGTCTGCACAGGTAAAAAAACAGTGTAGGTTGGATGGGGCTACACAGCAAAGAAGTCCGCTTGTCAATCGGACGTGCGATTACAAAGATATAAGCTTCTCAAAAGCGTCGCCACGGGTCGGGTCGGGTCGGGTCGCTCATAATCAGATTTTCCCCATATGCCACGTTAAGATGAGCGAGCGCTTCGCTCTCGCTCGTAATTACATCAAGCTGTAAGTCCGGAGCAATTTGCGTTGGCAAAATCTCGGCATAGTAAAAAGCATTCTAGGCACAAAAGACACCTCCAATCGACGGATACAAAATTGACGCATATTTAATTCTGAACTTTAAATTATTGTAAAGCCTATCCGAGATTGGTGAAATTCAGAAATATTGGGCTGCGGGAAACGGGCTACGGGCTATGGGCTACGGGCTACGGACTACACTGTAAAAAAGATTAGCACCCATGGTGGTGCTAATTCAGATGTCAATTCTGATATCCCAAATGTGGCTTGAATTAAGCCTCAAAATGGTGCTTAACACCTAGTACCGTAGTATGTATGCTGCCTAGATTGAAACAGCTGCTAGGATCTAGGACCTATGTAAATACCTGAACCGGATGCTTGGTAGTAGGACACTGTACTGGTGCTAGTCTAGCACTCGGACGTGGGTTGAAATGTCAATTCTGATATCCCAAAATGAGACTTAGCAGCTGCTTAAAACTTAGCACCTTTTTGGTGCTCAGGTACCTAAACATAACAAAATATAAGAAAAAAAAAGTTTTGAAGCACACCGCATGTGTCAAACAGTGCCATTCAACGAGGCAAGCGATGCAATTGATTTTATCTCAATGTTTTATGCTTTATGTCTCACAATGCGTTTGTTGAGGCATTGGGCATATCTTCAGTAAAAAACAACTTATTATTGACAATACGATGCATTATAAAAAATCCACCAGATTTGCAACAAACATATAGGGAAGCTGAAAGCTGAGCTATACAAAGTGTACCTTATTATGTAATCGACAGCATCTTGCTTTTCCCCGCGTACCTACCACGAATCGCTTCCTCTGGCGGGCAGCGTCTCAATCGGTTCTTCTCTACGGTAGAGATGTCCACAAACCAGAGTTTGTTGCTTTGATATGTTCGCAACACATCAGAATCACTTCATAAACTAAATTCAAACGCTTCTGATATGGCTGCATCACTCCACCGACCACCATGCACCAGAGAACTTTCCTAAAACACTTCTTAAATACCAGCGAACGCGACACCGCCACGACCACGCCACAACTGAGCGAAGATGGCTGCCTCACTCAGTGCGTCACGCGCAGGCGCCTGCAATTAGCTCCCTTTGCTGCTACAGTGGTCCCGCCACATCGAAAGGGTGCTTATTCCTAAGTGTCCCATGATTACTTAAATCAAGCACCATATTCGCAATAAAAAACGCCAGGTGGGGAGCAAACGCCCGAGTTGCGGATGCTACATCAAGCACCTCTAAAAATAAGGATGCTTATATACAAGCACCATTTCGAGGCTTATGCTATCTTTGGTGCTTGCGTTCACACTTCAGTAGCACCAATGCTGCTCATTTCAACATGAGGTGCTAGTTTGAAGCCAAAACTCATGCTAAATCGATAAGCTGCTAATCTATAGCACCCAAAATTTGCACCTTGGTTAGCATCCGGGATGCTAATTTTTTTAACAGTGTATGGGCCACATGCTAAAATGGAATACGTTTGCCTACGGGGACATGGAACAGGCATTATTAGCTTAGCAAATCTGCAAAATCGAACGCTGCATGAACCTTCGCATTTAGTTCAAAGTATGCGGGCCACACTTAGTTCGGATCTATTTGCGACGGCAAAACAACACATAGCGAAAATAATTTAAAAGCATGCTTTGCACAAAACGAACCTCAGTTGGGCGGGTGATAAATTAACGCGGATTTATTCGGGCTCGCTCGTTATTTTACTATTGCAACAAACAACAATGCTTAGCAATGGTCGGAAACAAGTGCAATAGCTCGCTCCGTCTGCTCCATGCCATGCATGCTTTACTAGTATAAGTCATTTGTCGAAAACGTGATTAAATTATGATTAATCCAGATGAACCAAGTAACTCCATAACACGTACGGGAACGTTCTGATCTCGGTTTCACACTATGGTTTCAGAGAGGCTGAGGCTCTTCAACTGATGTTAACGGTCTCACACGTAAATAATAATTATACGTTTCCGCAAGGACAAGTGCCTCCGAAAAATTGACAAATATACTGCTTTGATCTTGACCTAGATTGATATATTATAACAAAGTGAAACGGCCTGCATTGGGCCGGGAGCTGAACGAGAGGTTCTTAACCCGCGTATTACAGGGGGATTGCGCCGAACATGAACTGCAGGGGGTGATTTCCCCCTCCTGAGATCTAAAAAAATACGCTACGTAGCGACAAGTGGAAGAGGGGTTAGATAGCTCGAGACAAGCTATATCGAAGTATTTTTGTTTTTGTTTTTATGTCAGCTCAATATTAAGGTCACCAGAGGTCATCAGAGATAAGATTTTCGTGTCTTAGGACTTCGCTCTATAAACCACATATCTCGAAAACTTTGATAGCCAGGAACAAACGGAAAAATCAAAAGCGCTTGACAAATTAAAAACGCCATCATTCGACATATTTTAGATAGGTCACCACAGACCACATATATATATATATACATAGTATATATATTATTATTATATATTATTATAAGTAATATATATATATACTATTATCATATATATATATATATATATATAATATATATTATTATATAAGATATTATAGTATATAATACTTATTAAAATATATAAGTGGTCTGCTGGGTCAACAGTTTAGACTCCAGAGGTCATTAAAAGTAAAAAGGCTGTGTTTATCAAAGCTGTTTTTCGTGAAAAACATTTCACATAACAAAGATTGAGACATAATTGTGTCGCTATCGTGCTTGTCTCGTCAAGACACTTTGAAACATAATAATGGTGACCTGTTTAGGTCAATTGATAAATTTGCCTTCGTCTCCCGCAGACCGCTGTCGAGGGCGGGTGCTCGCTGGGCGCGGCGCCTCTGGCTGACGCGACCGCTGCACCCGCCCCGGCATACCTCCTCTGCCGTGTGTGAATCTGTGTGTCTGATACCGAATGAGTGAGTGTGAGAGTAAGCAAGTGAAGCCTGACTTGACTGGCTCCTGTGTGGGGCTAACACTCGTGAGTCCGTGACTGTCATCATCTGATCACTCGGCCGACGTCTCACCGGCCGTCACCCTGACCGTCACACATAGGTCGTGTGTGTGTGTGTGTGTGTGTGTGTGTGTGTGTGTGTGTTAGGTGTGTGTAGGTGTGTGTGGTGTGTGCGTGTGTGTTGTGTTAGTGTGTGTCTTGTGTCTGTGGTGTGTGGGTGTGTCGGTATGAAGACCTGGTGAAGTGTGTGTTGTGTTGTAGGGTGGTGTAGGTGTGTGTGTGTGTGTGTGTGTGTGTGTGTGTGTGTGTGTGTGTGTGTGTGTGTGTGTGTGTGTGAGCTGCCGATTCCTGACATCTTATGTCAGGAATGGTGGCTGTGTGGTGTGGTGGCTCACTATGCATCGAGACCTGTTTCGTCTGCTGGTTCTACTGGCAGTGGACCGTCTGCTGTCCGTGACCTTCATCCAGGACTGTCGTCTGCCGCGTTTCGGTGGCCCCCGGAGCTGCCCCGCCACGCCGCACCAGTGCCCAATCTTACCAAGAGTCCAGTCTCACCAAATGCCGTGAATGGGTAAATACGGCATATTGATGCGCCGGCCTGTAAAAGATCCGCGACTTGGGATTGAACCGGGGATAACCTTATCACCAGCCTAGCGCCCCACCGACTAGGCTATTTCGACAACGAGAGAGGACGAATCAAATAGTGTCGTTAACCTTATTACTGTCGGGGGGGGGGGCGAATCGGCCTCTCTTGAGGTTTTTCGCGTACATTTCGTCCATAACTCAACCCATAATCTTCAAACCTGCTGAATTTTCCTAACATTTCATTGCGCATCGAATGGTGTAATTTTTTTCTCTTAAATTAAATCATTAGAAGGGGGTCCAAGACAGTTTTTAAGGGGGCGTGTTCGGCCGTTTTGACACAAAATATTTGCATGGTCAAGCACTCGTGGAGAGTTGTGTGTTGAAGGGAAGTGTAGTGAAACACGCTATTCAGTAGATAATTATTTTTGTTTTGGATGGAAGTTTGCGAAAATTTCAAAATTCGAATTGAATTCGAAATTTTGATAAAAACCTTTTTTTTTTCAACAATGAATTATACAACTCCTTTTATTTCATTGAGTTTCAAAAAAACGGAATTATAGTAAAAAGAAACATGTTAATAATAATGCTTTGAAAGTTTCAGGTGAATATCTAAATATTTGATGACCTGATGTCAGGTCAAATGCTAACCTTCCAATATAAATATATGGTGAAAAGTGAAAAGCAAGGGTTCAACACATTGTATCAATCCAATTATTTTAGTATCATGTCATCTCAGGCCCTTCTTGATGAGCAGGATACAATTTATATTCAGTGACCTTTTGAAAGGTCATTCAAAGTCACGAACACTTTGTTATCAATTACTCGTGACAGGAACACTATACAGACTCACATATCGTCTCAAAACGTTTGTCTCGTCAATACGCATATTTTGATATGCACTTTGACCGATTTATGTCACCTTGACCTTGACCTTGACCCGGGGACGCGGTCAAGGTCAAATTTGACGCGCACCCGGGGTCAAATTTTTTATTTGAAAAAAAATGATATGATTTGAACCGCAATGACGAGAGAATCACGATGGTATTACAATAAGTGCTCCAGATGTTTCAGATAAAAAGTTATTAACAAACACACTTTTGCTGAAAAACTATACAGCCCAAACCATTGACCTGAGGTCATTTCTGATGCCAAAGCGGTGAAAGACAATTAAAACAGCTTTTTAGTGTTTTTTTTTCGGATTCCTCCTAGCTGCCATAGTTTCCGAGATAATGGCAATGTTTCCTGAAAATATCATATTTTGACAAATATGACTTTTTATGACGTCATTTAGCCTTGAAGATAGTGACCCAAGGTCACCAATTTTGTTTACAAATAGAGTTCATTGTTCACCCTAACAACATACCAAGTTTCATGTAACTAGCTTTTATGGCAGCTGAGATCTGAAGGGAGGCCGAATAAGCCCCTCCCCGACAGGTTCGTATACTTTTCATCCCTCCAGGAATAGGGTTAAATGCGACATTCTGAGTTCTCTATTCACGGCATGCCGTGCCTTTGCCATTCACGGCACTTGGTTATCGGTAAGATTGGGCCCAGGACCGGCTACTGCGAGATGCCTTCACCTACCGGCCGACGGCTCGCCCTCGGGCGCCCCGAAGTGCACGTGTACCGGCGAGTGCTCAATCGGCGGTTCTCAACACCAGTAGATGGATGTTGACCCAGTTTGGGAGCCACTGGAGCGCCTGATCGCTGGGCGAGCACCGCGCGGTCTGGCGCGTTCGCACCGGTTGCGTGGGCGTGTACTGGGGTGCTGGTTGGCCGTGCCGGGGGCGGTAGTGGTGACCCGCTGCGTGGCCGCGCATCAGCTGGCACCGATAGGGCGCAGACCTGGGCCCTGCTCGCTGTGTCAAAAGCGCAAGCGCAAGCTCCCATAGAGCCTATGCTTAAGAAAACTGATGGCAGGGCCGTGCTAGCATGGCCCTGATCGCTGTGTAAAAGCGCAAGCGCAAGCACCATAGCACCTAATGGTAGCACGGCCCTGCCATCGCCCATCAGTCTTCTTAAGCATAGGCTTTATGGAAGCTTGCGTTTGCGCTTGCGGCACGTCGAGCAGGGCCATAGGCTCCATGGAAGCTTACGCTTGCGCTTTTGACAGAGCGATCAGGACCCAGGCCCGACCGACTCACAGTGTCGCTAGCGGCCGGGGCAGCGGTCAAAATTGAATATCTCTGGTTATAGATGTCCTAAAATAACAATAGAAATACCAGTATATAGCCCATGAACAATGCTTTCGAATGGTATATTGTGTTCTTATTTTTGAACAAGCTATGACCATTTGGAGGCCACTAATAATGGCTTTAACATGCACACCAGTGGCCGGCGGATATGTAACGGAAGGGTATCACAACGTTCTTCCTCCGGCGTAATTGTCTAAACAAAATGAATTGACCGCTAGTTACAAGATACATTATGTGAAAACAGGTTCAACAAGCTCTCGCGGTCCCATATTGACCAATAAGGTCATGTAATACTTGATAATCAGATGCATTGTATCTGGAGAGTCACAACGAGGAGATGCGTTGCAGATAAGTATGCCAGGCACAAATGAAAAAGGTAATTAACTGATTAGAGTCTTGGTCTGAAAAAATACGACATTTTTCTTGGTTATTTTATAACTTGTTTGGTCAGGTAGGGTCAATTTTTTGAAAATATCTTAACTTTTCGTTACTACAATAGCTATATGATATTCATTCTTCATCAGGCAAAAATGAAAAGGTCGGTTTATATTACTGACTCAGTTGTATTCAGGAAAGGTCATGGCACCACGAATGCGGTTGAGGGTGTTGTAATGTATTTTTTGCCTTTATTTCAATTATTTATTTTTCGTCAATTTCTGTTGAAATGGATAAAAATGGTTTTATTTTGTTAGGGCTTTTGGAGTGAGCACTTCAACAGTTTTGCGTAGGTGTGATTGTGCAAAGCCGTGTTCAGTCATCATNGTCCACTTCAGGACCAACACGGGTGCAGCATAATCCTCATATTCAAGAGCAACATTTTATGTACAAAAACATAAACAGCATATGCAACAACATATGTATATTGCATTTGATATATCCTTTTTGACTACGGAAGATGGGGGGCAAAAAGATAGTTTTGCCCCTGCTCGATTTTGCCAGCGGGGGCGGCTGCCTCCGCTGCCCCCCCCCCCGAATCCGCCGCCCCTGGGCCTATAACCTTACAAAATGTTTTATCAAAATTCACTTATATATATAAAGAGGCGTATAACTCAAAAAGTGCCATTTTCACGATTTCGAGGAGCACAGCATCGAGTTCTTCATGCAATTCTGGTCTATACCGTATCAAATTTGGCGGTGGGTATTTTCAAAAGTTATTTACCGTCTTTTGGGGCACCGTGCGTGGTGACGCCACTGATATATTACCGCCCGCGTGATGGGAAATTATTCAATATTCATGGAGGTTTTATGCGGAGTACCGAGGGCCGGTATGTTCAAGGTACGAAGCAAAAAACGGAAATGTATGTGAATATTGAATAATTTGTCAAACACAAAGGTGTTGTCACACAAAACACAATATTGACCTAATACCGCTAACATTACCTCTAACAGTAAGGCGCCGTTGTTGGCGATGAACGAGCGAGCGCGAAGGAAATGTATGGTAAATTTCAAATCGATCGGGCAAGTAGCTTCTGAGATACAAAAAAGGATGCACACGTGCACACGTAAAGACGCACCCCATCCCTAACTTAAGGAAAAGAGACGACTCAGAGGTCCCTAGTTTCACAACCAATTTAAACGCAATTGGCTGAGCCGTTCATGAGATATACAATAGGGGTGTTGTGCGCACTATCACAGCAGGCACACACCCCTCACTGGTGAGAAAGTGGCGGCTGAGAGGTCCCTAACCACACACAAAATTTGAACACAATCGGCTCAACCGTTCCTGAGATATAGGGTCTGTTCCATTCGCTCCTCAAACCTCCTCTAACCTCCTCTAAGCTCCTCAAAACTGAAAATATCGTTCCCGTGGCTCATCCAAACTCCTCAAAACCCAAGCTCACCTTAAACCTCCTCTAAACTCCTCCGAAATGAAAGGTGTTTTTTCAGAGGAGGATGGAGGAGGCTATGGTAGACATTCAGTGGCGCGGTTCATTCATATGTAATTCCGGCGCCTTATTTGTTATGACACATTAGAGAAAGAAAGAGAACTGAAAATGTAAGTTGAATTGGTGCTGATAATTTTAATTTGATTTCATTTTCCCATGGGTACTTACGAAATCGGGTATCAGACATGTATTTATATATTTAATTTGTTGTGGGTCTAGTTATCATAACTGTATTCTTGATATGCTTACAAACAGCTGATATTTCATCCAAAATTGTTCCCGTGGGCGCAAATCGAGCGCTCATCCAACCTCCTCTAAACTAATCTCATCTTTTTTCTGAGGAGCGACTGGAACAGACCCATAGAATAGGGGTGTGCGCGTACGTGCGTGCAGGAGCACCCCACCCCTGATTTGTGTGAAGGCGGCGGTTGAGGGATCCCTAATCACACAT
The DNA here is from genome assembly GCA_014673585.1 of Semibalanus balanoides. Lineage (NCBI taxonomy): Eukaryota > Metazoa > Arthropoda > Thecostraca > Balanomorpha > Balanidae > Semibalanus > Semibalanus balanoides. Next base: position 72,639 of record VOPJ01015343.1, read on the forward strand.
CAAATTTAAACACAATTGGCTCAGCCGTTCTTGATGAATAAAAAAGGGGTGCGTACGTGCGCACGTGCAGAAGTACCCCACTCCTGACTGACTTGCTGGAAAGTGGCGGCTGAAAGGTCCCTAACCACATACCAAATTTGCACTTAATCTGCCCAGCCGTTGCGAAGTTTTTGCGAGAAAACACTTTCAACACAACACCTTCACTGGCGGATCCTTACTGAACGGTTTAGCATGGGGGCTAAATATTCCTTTGGAAAAGTTTATTAGAAGTTTTTGCGAGAAAACACTTTCAACGCCCACTGGCGGATCCAGAACGTGAGCATGGGGGCTAAATTTCCAAAAGTTTTACCAAATTCTAAAAACTCATCGGATTTGGCTTCCTTGTACCTTACTGAACGGTTTAAAACAAATATGCCTTTGGAAAGTTTATTAGATTTCCCTCTACAGTGGAAAATATATCGAATTTCGCCGATGTCAGGCGATATGGGGGGCTAAAGCCCCTGCCGCCTGGATCCGCTAGTGCAGGGGCTGCGGATTCAGGGGGTGCAGGGGGTGCAACTGCACAAAAAACATTGAGGGGTGCAAAACACCTATTTTGCCTCCAGGAATTCAGGGGGGCCTCCAGCAGCCACGCGGAGCCAGGGGCGGCAGCTGGAGGTCGGCCGACCGTGCCGGGCTGCTGATCGGCTCCCTCAACGTCCAATCAGTGAAGCCAAAGCTTCTAGAAGGTTAATCCCACGAGACTGCACCGAATTCAACTATAACGATCATGGCGCTTCCAAGAGACCTGGCTTAAGCCCTTCCACTCCCAGCCGGCTTCTTAGTCTACCCGCTATCATATCTACCGTGCTGATAGACCTGACGGCCGTGGCTATGGAGGAGTCGCGCCCTTGCAGTCAGGTCTGAGATCGACGCCACTAAGTTGAAGGTGCCAGAGCAGCGACACCCGGGCAGCGCTCTGGAGACACTTTGGACGCTTCTGAAACTGGACAGAGGCCGGCAGCTGATAGTTGCCTCGGCGTACCGGCCACCCTGCACCCGCACAGTTGCTGCCCTCACATCGGACTTCGCCGACTTTGAGGCACAGTATCAGCGAGTGCTTGTCGATCACCCGAATACCGAAATTAAAGGGAATGTTTCACTTCTCTGAAAGTTGTCCAATGTACGCCGCTTGTGGTGCAAAATATGAAGTAATTGCTGCCGAACACGATTCTGACCATTTGTTTCTCACAAACAGTGCTCAAATTTCCAGTTGGAAAAAACTAAGTTTTAGTATTTGCGCTGATGAACGTCATATGAAGGAATTTTTTTGAAATAGAAAAGAAACTTCACGCCCTGCATATGTATGACTAGTGTATGGCTAATGTAAAGCCCCAAATGTAAAACAAGTCTACTTTTCATCAACATTTTGATAAAAGGGATGAGACATCGCTTTTAAGAGGCTACCTAATACACTAGGGCCTTATTTTTTGCAAGTATGTCAAACAACTCAAATTTACTTTCGATTAGAACCTCTGTGGGTGGTTTTAGAACTATGACAATGGCTTAATTGCAATGGAAATCCAACAACTTGGCCATCTCAACTCAAATCTTATCTTAATGTGAAACATTCCCTTTAACCGTTTTTACGATGGATTATATTGCACGAAATGTTTTAAAACATTGTAAAATGTTTTAAAATGTTTTAGTAGTAGCCGTTTTCACGATGGACGAATTCGCGAAAAATGATTTAGCCCTCGCCCCAAGGTCCCGTAGGGCGAGGGTTAAAACATTTTTTCGCAAATAAGTCCATCGTAAAAACGGCTACTACTAAAACATTGTAAAACATTTTAAAATGTTTTAAAACATTTCGCGCAAAATAATCCATTGTGAAAACGGCTATTGTGATATGTGGTGACTTAAACTGTAACCTTCGCAAACCCTAGACCGATTCAGGATGTCGATGTCTTTCACAGTTCATATCTGATTTTGGACTTCATCAGTCGATTTGTACTCCCACCTACACGAGTGGCTCACTCCTAGATGTTTGTATCGTGAAGGACGTGATTCTGTTCTTCGAAGCGGCGTACGTTTTTGTCATTTTAGTCCTCATATGTTCTTGCGCGCTTATATTAGAACGAGTAAACCATATTTTAAACCGTTTTCTGTCCAAACCCGCTCGGTCACCAACATTAGCTTGTCACCTTTTTATGCCGATCTCAGACATGTTAACTGGACCCCGATTTTCAGTGCGCCTTCTGTATCCGACCAGTGGCAGATCTTTTTACAAGCGTTTGTACCTGTTCTCGACCTGCATGCTCCCATAAAAACTGTCACGATCAGAAACCCGACCGCTCCGCCCGTGTCCCGCGAAACCAGTGACCTGATGGCTCGCCGCCGCGGGACGCAGAGGACTTGGGGTCACGGGTCGTCTGAGTACCGTTAGTCGAACCGAGCTGTCAGATCAGCCATCCGCCGTGACACCCGGGCCGACGCGTGTAAACGCATTAGCGAACAAGGACCTGCATCCATGTAGCGCAACACGCGTGATGTTATCGGAGGGAAATCGTCCGGTCGGCGGACATTGCCCTCCGTGTCCCCTGACGGTATGAACGAGTACTTTGTTCAGGTAGGGCCGCGTGTGGCTGGCGAGGTGGCCAGCCAGGGACCCGCGCCATATCTAAACTGTAGACTCCTGCGTGTAGGAGCGTGCGCTTTTACTGTCTGTCCGGTGTCCCTACATACACTGCGTCGCCTGTCTTCAGCATGCGCAACACGTCGGCCCGTGATGTGGACGGACTTTGTATTCGCGTAATCAAGGCCAGTTTCGATGCGATCGGCGAAGTCCTTCTTCACATCATAAATACCTGCCTATCCAGCTCAGATTATCCCGATCCTAGGAAACATTCCATTGTTCATCCCATTTACAAATCCGGTGATCCTTCCAATCCATCCAACTTCCGAACCATCTCTATCGTCCCAGTACTTGGCAAAATAGTAGAACGTGCTGTTCAACGACAACTTTACTATTACCTATCTAGAAACCATCTCCTCTCACCGACCCAACACGGCTTTCGTCCCCGATATTTTACGGAAACCGCGCTGGTATCGGTCGCAGATCGCATCATAGCAGCTACCGACAGGGGCGAGCTCTCACTGCTTTGTCTCATTGATTTGTCTAAATGTTTTGATATCATCGATCACTCAATCCTTCTTTCCAAGCTTCAGCAGTACGGTATCGACACCTCGTGGTTTGCTTCTTAGCTATCCGGTCCATAGGCGTGCCCAAGGGGGGGGGCAAAAGGGGCAATTGCCCCCCCCCCTGAAGGTCCGTGCGTGCCCCCTTGGCCAATGGGCCCCCTTTGAAATTGGTGCCCGAAGGGCCCTATTTCCAATATAAAGACCACGCAAACACTGGCGGATCCAGGAAGTGTTATTTTGACAGTTTGGGGGGGGGGGCAAATCCCAAAAATTATCGCATAATTCTGAAAACTCATCGGAATTTTCGCTTGCCTTATGTCATCATACTGAATTTAAACAAACTTTCACTAGTAAAAGTTGCTTAGTACTCAGGAAATGTGTCAAATTTTGCGCCGATTTTTGGGTGTTTTGGGGGGGCATGGCCCCTTTTGGCCCCCCCTGGATCCGCCCCCTTGCACGCAAAGTGTGGTCTTTAAATGAATTCAGAGCACTTCAGTTTTTTCCGAGGTTCTATAGGTCAGAGTGCGATCGCCAGGCGCCTCTGGGGTTTCATGGATGCAGAGCAACCAAGGCCTTTGGAGCATCAACTGGACCTCACACATTTGGCTAGTGCGGCCAGAGACGCAGCCAGACCTTCGACAAGGGGGCACGGCATCCCCAGCCCCACCTCAGCAAAGGGCAAAGGCCCCCGTTCCCGAACAAATGATGCGAAAATAAAATCTCCCGGATTTAGGCCACTATATTTTGCAGGGCCCAAAAAAATCGCAAAAAGGGACGTAGCCGATCATTTTTTTAGTGAAAAAGTCGGTCCATTGGGGGGGGGCACGTGAACCCTGTGCCCCCTGCTAGTGCCTCAGTGCAAGAAGTAGGGCCTGTGCCCACGGTGCTCTTACACAATTTCGCCGTATTTCGCCGACCTGGCCAAATACGGCGATTTTTTGGGTGGATGTACCTGGAGCCCCCTGAAAAATAACGTTTTGTGATTTTTTTTCGAAAAAAAATGTTGAAAATATGCCCCTCTAAAAATATAGTGAGCCAAATCCGATTAGTTTGATAAGAGTTGGAGAAAGTTTAGAATGATCATTTTGAAATGATCATTTTGAACAACCTCCTTACAAATCCGATTAGTTTTTTTAGTGGGGTTACCTTGTGCCCCCGATAAAAATTCCCCCCCCCCCTGAAGAGAATCCTGGGTACGCCACTGATCCGGTCATACTCAAACCGTCAGCTTCACTGACAAGGCAGGCAAAAAGCATCTTTCGAAGTCACTTCCGAACAACATCGGAGTTTTCCAGGGCTTCTCTCCCAACGATCTTAGCCTTTTTGCAGCCGACTCAGATCAGATGTAATGCAGTATGCTGACGACACTCAGGTGCTCATCAGCGGCAAAAAGACAGCTCTTCCGGATTTTATCAGCCGCATGGAGATTTCTCTGGCATTACTTGACACCTGGTTTCGTGCAAACTCTCTTAAAGTAAATGCTATCAAAACTCAGCTTATCGTCTTCGAAAGTCGCCCAAACTTGCGTAACTTTCCTCTCACTGAAGCGTCAGTAACTATCCGGGATGTTCGCCTTCAGCCCTGCACTGAGGTCAGGAATCTCGGTGTAGTTTTCGACTGCTACCTCTCCTGGGACCAGCACATTTCTCTGGTGACCCGCCGCTGCTTCGGAATGCTGACTGGCCTTGCTCACATGAGACACTACCTACCCGAGACAGCGTTGTCGGCACTTGTATCCGCCCTGGTCCTCTCGCACGTCAGGTATTGTTTACGGGAACGGGACGGGCAAAAATTTGGACAGGATCCCAAAAATTTCGAACTTCTCCGCCAGAATTATCTCAGGGCGAAAAAAGTATGATCATACCTATATCTGACGTGCAGAGGGGGCTGGGGTGGTTGTCTGCTCCCGACCTGGTGCGGTACCATACTCTGATACTTGTTCACCATGACTTACGGTGATGGGAGCCGGAGATGCTGGCGAGCCTATTCCATAGGAGCAGAGATGTGCGCGACCGGCAGACACGCCAGGATTATATGCTCCGCCCGCCGCTGCAGAACCTGCGTGTGCCAGGGCAAGTTCGCAAACCGCGCCGCGGAGCTTTACAAACGCCCTCGCGACTGCTGTGACGGACCGGTCCGTGCAGTCTTTCGGACGTGCGGTGAGCCGTCATCTGGTGGTGGCGGTGCGCGACTGATGGGGAAACTGTCCCACGGGCGTGGCTTTTATGCGTGTGCTTGAATGATTGCTTTGTTTTGTATGTGTGTGCTTGATCTCTACCCTGTTGTGCTTTTATCTACTTGCTTGACGCTGAGCATGTTAGCCTCGTTTTATCGTGGATAGCTCAGAGAATGTTACAATACAATACAATACAGAAATTCAGGTGGTGCAAAATAGGTGTTTCGCACCCCCTCACGATTTTCAGGGTGTGCAACTGAAAACCCTGCACCCCCTGAATCCGCAGCCCCTGCGCTAGTGTCAACACCCCTCACGCGGCACACACCACGCGCATTGGCAGTCACCAGCATGAGACAGACACGGTCAGGTCACAGTCAGACAGGTCACAAACAGGGTAGGTTGGATGGAAGAGGTGTCACTTTTCAGGATTGTGGCTACCCGATCCGACCCGTAAACCCCCTTCAACTACCCACCACTACCCACATGACCGTATAGGCCGCCAGCTACCCGCAAGTACCCACAAAGCAAATTGTCCATCTTTATGTCTACCATTTAAAGGAAATAGTTCACCTTGGATTGCTTTTTTCAAACACGATTTGATTATATTATTGAAATACAACTTCTTTTCATGCTTGTCAAAAATAGCCCATGCATCGCGCCGATTCAGGACAGAAGGACGTACATCATTGATTGTTATCAAAACTACATGCGTACTCTGCAACGTTCAAACGAAAGAATTCAAATGGCTCAACCAATCAGATTCCGAAGTAGTCGCGTATAGATTACTATATAGCCTACCCCGATGGCCCACATTCTTGACATTCTTTTAGCCGATGGCCCACATTCCTTCGACTAAAAAAGTGGAATTATTCCGGCCTGAAGAGCCCTTTTCAGTCCAGAAAAACTTTAAAAGCTTAGGTTTTTTCACACGGGCTACAAAACTGCTATCTCAGTTCAAAACCCATGTTGAAGGTGAACTATTTCCTTTAAATAACTCATTTTGTGATATTTAACTGTTTTGAGTTGATCTCTGCTCACTAACTGAGGTGCCTATATTTGTTAAAGCACCCCAATTCGCATCAAAATCCCTGTTTTTCAATTTGTTTAGTTTATGAACATTATGTTACATAGGCCCGGGAACGGCGGGGGCAGCGGGGGCGCTTGCCCCCCAACTTTGGGACCGCGGGGGCGGCGCCCCCTCAACTTTGGCGTTGCTGATTTTAACGTTCCGTAAAACAAAATCATATAAGACATCGAAAGTGTGATTTTTTGTAAAATTATGCAAGCACTGCACACTTCTACTCATGACTCATGTTGAACCGATTTTTGTCCTTTGTCAGCGAGGTTCTGTATAAAAAACCTGATGCAAAAAACCTCAAGTCCGTCATATACATATATACGTAGGCTGTTTTTAACGTTAACAACAATTATGATCGTTGTGAATTGTGATTGATAAGCAATGGTTTCAGTTGGTTTGCGGCAGAGTCTGCGTTTTTCGCAATTCTGACGTTAACAGATGTCATTTGTCATGCTAGCCGTTTTCACGATGGATTAATTTGCGCGAAATGTTTTATAACATTTTAATATTTTGTAAAATGTTTTAGTTTTGTTTTACTAAACTAAATATTTTTGTTTTGTTTTTGTTTTACTATTTTTTTTTTAAATGTTTTACTTTGTTGCCGTTTTTACGATGGACTAATTTGCGAAAAAAAAGTTTAACCCTCGCCCTGCGGGACCGTAGGGCGAGGGGTAAAACATTTCTCGTAAAACATTTCATGTTTTGAAACATTTCGAGGAAAATAATCCATCGTGAAAACGGCTAATATCGCTGAAGTTTCGGGGAAATTAAACATTGTCTTTTACGTGGGGCCTTCTAGCCCTGTGTCGAAAGAATAGATACTTAGTGCGAAGAGGTAATCCAACCCGACGAGGTAACCACAACCCGTTTTTCGATCTGCTCTTCAAATATGCTATCTCAGTTCAAAACCCACGTTAAAGGTGAACCCTTTAACATCAGCCCTATATATAGGGCGCCAGCCAGCCGGCAGCCACACCCATATATGGGAGTAAAGACGAAATACCTAGCTGAAGCCCCCATTCAAAATGTTGTGGCTACGCCTTAAATCTGTTATTTGGTAGCGGTCATGGCAGAAACGTTTTCAAAGAAGTTAGTTGGGCATGTCTTGAGATTCAGTGCTGGATAATAACATTTTTCTATGTGTTACGCTCCTAGCTTAAAAATGTATTCTTTAACTTTAAAATGCCTTCAAATTGTGGAAGTTTTGTGTCAAATACAATGTTGGTGGGCCAAAAACAAAGGTGACGGGAAAATGTTTCGTTACCAGCTTTGTCTGCTTGACACGTCTTTGTTCAAGGACGGATTCAGAATGACAAAGTAGGTGGCTAGGGCCAAATCCAAAAATGTTATCAGATAAACCATAAGCACTGAACAGATTGTCGCTGACTAGGCTTAAATAGGTGAATCAACACTTTTTGCTTTTAGTTTGAAGTTCCTTGGATTTCCTTTTCAATTGAAAAAATGTGACGTTTTCTTCGGATTTTCAGGGGCCATGGTCCTTTCATGGCCAGATATTAGGGTTGTGGCGGTGCGGCGTTTTCTGAGGGGAGAGAACGAAATCTGTTTTAAAAAATTGGTCACAGCCTTGAAGCTGATAAATGTACCTTACTGTCCCGAACTTATTATGAATGCAGACCTTAATTGAATTTAAATCATTGTGAATGTATAATTATTAGTATTTAAATATAGTTCTATTATCAATTTTAAGTGACATAAACCATAAACATTAATTTATGAAAATCCCCGTAAAGCTCCCAATTTGAATTTAAAAGTCGAAATTTGCCCGAAAAGAATGGGGTGGACTACCCGAAATTGATTTTGCCCCCCCCCCACTTTAAAATCGTTCCCGGGCCCGTTTGCTACCCGCAAACTACCCAGTACCACTAAATTCAAATGAACGCCTTGGGCTACCCACTACTACCCACGTGGGTAGTAACTACCCGCACCTGGTGGGTAGGTGGGTAGAAAAGTGGCACCTCTATTGGATGGGGCTAAGACCGCTTGTCAATCAGACTTGCGTTTGCTGAGATATGAACCTCCAAAAGCGTCGCCACGGGCCGGGCCGGGTCGGGTCATACCGCTCATTTTCAGATTTGTTCCATACACCACGAAAGAACGAGCGAGCGCTTCGCGCTCGCTCATAATAAAAGCTGATAAGGCCATTGACTTAAGATCAATGAACTAAGCTGCTATAGCATATTGTCGTATACGGTTCTGTTCTGGCACTTCCTTTCTGAGAATTTGTTCAACAACAATTTGTGAACAATTTGTCTGGGAAAATCAAAATGACCTAGGTCAAAATCGTTTTCCCAAATGCGTTTAATTGTTGCCTTTAACATTAGCCGCAGCAGGCCAAAAGTTTTTCTCAAAAGCTCGTGCTAATGTTGAATGGATTATCCTCGCAATGTGATAATTACGAGCGATGCGCGAAAAAGCGCGAAAGCGAGTCTCATTGAACTATCGGATTTTTCTCAACATATAAGCGGCCGACCCGCCGGGCCCGGCCGGGCCGGCAGACGAGACGCTGGTCAGAAGCTTATATCTTTTTGACCCCGCATTCCGATTGCAAGTCGGTCTTCGCCATCTGATAGCCCATGCAATGATCATATTATTATTGGACGATGTTTTTTCTCATGAGATGGTCAGCACGGCGGTGAACGTGCGCGTCAGGGGTGCAAAAATATTATCCTGCTTGTAAGCTGAGAAACGGCTGGAGCCCTATAAAGCTAAAATTTTGTGTGAAGGCTGGAGACCACACCACGGCAATGTTGCCACAGGTACTAACTCTGGGTCACACTGCACGTGCGCACGTGCACCCCTGTTCCGTCCACGAAAATTACCTGCAAAAACATCGTTGCAATACCGGACCTCTATCTCGGCAACCAAAAGTCGCAAAGACACAGGTCAAACACAGATGCGTAGAGAAACATGGATTCCCGCCCGGCGTATGCACTATGTGTCGATCAGCGGCGGTTCGTGGTACGTGCAAGTTACTGGGTATACAAGCTCAATTCATAGTTGGTATGACGTCTTCACAATTTAAATCAGTGCTCAGCACCTATGGACGTGAAGGCGATGAAACAAACACCAATGTAGACCAATGTACCGTCTCTAAAATGCATTCCAAAATTTAGGTTGCATACAGTATTTCACTGTTTAAAATCTGTCTGTAGTATTTTTATCGACGATTTTATAATATTTCTTAATTACACCGCCGTAGCTTCAAAACCAAAAGGGTGCTAGACGATACAAAATGATGGCGGCTGTAGCGCAATCAATCCATCTAATCCACTCCAAAAATGAATTTTTTGCCCTACAGAACATGAACTTATAATTGGAAATTTAAATAACGCTTCAAAACGCTATTTAGTTTAAAGTATCGATTTAGTTCGATCTATTTGCGACGGCAAAACAACACAGCGAAAATAATTAAAAATGCATGCTTTTGCACAGACGAACCTCCGTTGGACGGGTGATAAATTGACGCGGATTTATTCGGACTCGCTCGTCCTTCGCCGTTTAAGGCGTCTTACTGGTTATATACCAGTAAGACGCCTTAAGCGGTGAAGGACGAGCGAGCCCGAATCAACTCGCGTAAATTTCGCATCCGCCCAACGGAGGTTCGTTTTGTGCGAAGCATGCTCTTCAATTATTTTCGCTGTGTTGTTTTGCCGTCGCAAATCGATCCGAACTAAATCGATACTTTGAACTAAAAAGTTTTGCAGCGTTATTTTTAATGTCCATTTATAAGCTTCATGTCTGTAAGCAAAACTGCATTTTGGGTGGGTAGGTATTGGGGTTAGATTGTGCATTAAGGCTGCATTATTTATATCGTTAGCAGTTAGCACCCTTTGGTTTTGACGCTATGGCGGAATAATGAAGGAAATATACTAAAATTGGCAATGTATGCATATGTATATGTATATATATATATATATATATATATACATATATAAATATATATATATATATATATATATATATATATATATATATATTACAGGCGGGTTTTAGCAGCGAAATATTGTATTAAAACCTCAATTTCCACATGCATGTTAGAGACGATACATTGATCTACACATTGGTGCTTGTTTCATCGCTTTACGTCCCATATGTGCCGAGCACTGGTTTAAATCGTGGAAACGTAATGAACCATGAATTTGCGCTTGTATAGTCAGTAACTTTGCACGTGCCACGCCCCGCTGATCAACACATAGTGCATTCGCCGGGCGGATCGCTTTTCTACACATCTGTGCTTGACCCGTGTCCTTGCGACTTAAGGTTGCCGAGATATAGGTCCAGTAATGCAACGATATTTTGTAGGTAATTTTGTGGACGGGACAGGGGTGCACGTGCGCACGTGCAGTGTGACCCAGAGTTTGACCTGTGCAACGTTGCCAGTGGTGTGGTCTCAAACCACACACCAAATTTCAGCTTAATCGGTCTAGCCGTTTCTCAGCTACAGCAGGATAACGTTTTCTGACGCCCCTGACGCGACACGTGGCACGCGCCATGTTGACCCCTCACGTGAGACGAAACATACCAATACCATAATGTGATTGAATGGGGCTATCAGATGGCGAAGACCGCTTGTCAATCGGATGCGGGATTCCAAAGATACAAGCTTCTGAAGAGCGCTACGGTCGGGTCGGGTGGGATCGGCCGCTTATGTGATAAAAATCAGGTATTCAGTGAGGACTCGCTGCGTGCTTCACGCTCGCTCGTAAATACCGCACGGGGCCGGGATAATAATTATTTGGGACGGAGGTCCAAACTGAATATTCCGCCCGAGACCGTAGGTCGTGGTTGGAAAATTCTAGCACGGACCGAGGTCCCGAAGAATTATTCCGGCCCAAGTGTGGTATGAAATTTGTCATATGCCACTGAGAAGGACTTTTGCAGTCAAGGACTTTTGAGAAGGACTTTGTGCAGTTTTATACTTTTTGCACGAGATTTGGGAAAACATTTCGACATGGGGGAGAAATGTTTTCCCAGATCAAATAACATTGAATTGAAATGTTATACCACCCTCACGTGATAACACGTTACAGGGATATCTCGGCATATGGCAAACATAACAAATTTATAGTTTAAAAAACATGAAATATTATCTACCTAAAATTTATAGTTATCAACACAAATATTTATAATGGTTTGCATTTCTGTCTTTCTCACAAATAAATCAACATACTACGTCTTACCTGGCAAAAAACACGTTCTACATATCTGACCATACCGTGCGAATGCATTTAAGTATACCTACATTGTTGCCAGTTAGGCGGACTGAAGTTCAGTTCCAGGGCAGCATAGGGATAGGGGAACCCATCACAATCGACGAGCTTCGTCTTGACCGCCTGCAGAACAAATACATATTTGTTCCGAGACAGATGGACGCGCTCCCCGTCGCGTCCGCCGTTTCCAAGCGAGGGTAGAGAGCGCCACCTGTATAGCACTCGCTGACGATTCGTCAAATCGCAACCTGAGATGAGGCGCAAACCTGCGCAGCCATCACCTGAGATGGTACCTGAATGTGAGATCCTGTGAAACATTAGATGAGGTGAATCCTGCTGCTGACGAGCAGCTGGCGTCTTGTGCATCCGGTGAGACGTGGCTGACGGCAAGATCGATCGATGGCATGCTGCTGTTCCAGGTTTACGTCATCAGCAGGTGCGATCGACAGACGGATCGGCGGCGGAGTTGCATATACACCGCGACAACGTGGCCATGGAGACTTCTGTCATGCACCGGCTGACTGGAGATCCTTGGCTGCAAGCTAACTGCCGGAGCCGCTCACGTGCGTGATTTTACGTCCCCCGGGAGCGCCGTACCAGTCAATCGATGACTGCACAATCAGCTGAACATATGTCCTGTCACGTGAAAGCCATGCTACTTAACTCGCGACACAACTTGACTCCAAACGTCCTGCTAAAGCTGGAGTGACACCATACATTCGCTGCTCAGCGAGCTATTCTGAGTCAGCTGATACCTCACGATCACCCTGGGATCAACCCATCCCTGATCGACCAACATATACACAACCGTGCCTGATCACTGCGAGTTAACCTGCAAACATCGTGACATGACTGATCCGGTGTCATGACCAGCCGCAAGACGCTACAGCGTGGCGGAGGTGACATCCGGTCCAGCGAAACGACTCAACCGGCGACGCTCTGTGTCTGGACCTGCTGTACGCCGACTGATCCCGGTCCGCGCAGGCGGGTCGACGAGAAATGGAACGCAACTTGCTATGTATGGGATCCGATTGTCGACCTCACATTGCACTTGACAGGTCAAGTTGAGGCATCCGTCTTCCGTGGCTTCAGATGATACGTCAGAGCCGCATGTTTAACACGTGATAGGCGTCGTTGATAAGGAGTGACTCCCTGCGAAGAGGACGGCAGGAGTTTCGAACTCCGCAGGAACGCCGTCAGAAGTGCTTCCATGCGTGCTCCTCATATTTTGGCATCGGTTTACAAACTCGATCAACAAGATGGAAAGATATACAGAATTCTGGTCCGTCAAGAAACCCGCGCAGAGGACAACACTGCTGAATAAAGATCCACACTGGGCGAAAGTGATAGTTCTTCGATCGTTGGTCCGCGTGGCGGATGCCTGGCAGCGTCCTACGCTGGGAGACTTCGGCGCCGCCGCGGTGTGCAGCGGCGCGTGTCACTGCGCCGGCCACGCTGCCTGACTATCGTGCGCTGCAGGGATGGGCTCTCAGGCGTGCGGAGCGGACGGTTCAGAGTCAGCATGCTGAGAAGCTTTTCCTGTGATGGGAGCTCATCTCTTCATGTAATTAAAGTCGATCGTGACGTGTGAGGTGCGACCAGTGGAAGTCAGCAAAGTTAATCCGTGCAATAAGAAGGCGACCCAGTGACCGAGTATTATGGCCAATATCATTATTGTCCACCGTGGAAAGCTGTGCGAGCGCGGTCGTCTGCAGTCAGCTGATGGAGCTATCTGTCATCAATAATATCTTATGTCTCAGCAGTATGGTTTCCGCGCGGCCTATTACCGGGAATATGCTCGACGCTGTCATATACGCGACAGACAACCTGGAAAGAGGCATGTGAAGTTCACTGGTCACCTGCGCATCATCAGGCGTTCGACAGCGTTGAGCATGGCCCCTTCATGGAGAAGGCTTGGGTGTACGGCATCGTTGGAGAATGGTTTGGTGCAATGGCTGCGGGTCGCACAGTCGTGCGGGTGGAACAGAGTCTTGACGTTACATGGAGTGGTCAGGGTTGATTCTCGGACAGTCTTTCCTGATATCTTTAACAAACGACCTGAGCGCACATACCACAGGGAAAATAATATTGTACGCTGATGAGCCCAGTTCTTGACGCTGACGCCTCCCATGTAGAGTAATAATACGTATGATGAAGAAAAATCTGTCGTATAGAATAACTGTTCAATAAAACAGTCTCAAAATTAACCCTCTCAAAACCGAATTGGTTCTCATTAAATCGCGGCGAATCATCACCGATCCGCATTTTTCAGTCACTTTCGGCAACAGCCATATCAAACCATCACAAAGCGTCAAGATTCTGGGCGTCACCGTCGATTCGTGCCTCTCGTGGGAGCCGCGATATAGCTGATCGTGCGCCGCTGTTTACTGCAGTTGTTGGACTCGCCGGATGCGAACGTCTCCCCAGAAACAAAACGGCTGCTGATCGAAGCACTTGTGTTCCCATGTGCGTTACTGCTATCGTCTGGGGAAGTGCACCGGACACAGAAGCCGCGTGCAGAAAGCTCTGAACTTTGGCGCCCGTATCGCTTGTATATGGGGTGCGTGACCGAGTGACACGTGTACTTGAGCTGGGATGGGTCGACATAGATACATGATATGTGAACGCGATGTTATGCTCATAGAAACAACTTGCAGCTCTAGCGGACCGGAGATTCTGCGTGAGCGGTAGTTCGCCGTCCGAAGTCTCTGTTCGTGACTCGGGCACTACGATGAGCTTGCTGTTCAACTGCGCGCGTCCGGACGAGTGTAGTTTGCGTCGTTCTTTTGTGTTTCGCGCATCCAATGCTTGGAACAGGCTGGCCGAGCGGTGGCGTGCGTCAGCCAGCGAAAGTAGACGTGTCTTCAATTGCCCGACTTCTGTCAAGCAGGTGACTGTTTACTTGGATGTGAAATGCGTCGTATGCTNAAGCTTGTCCGCCAATCTCTGTGTCGCTGTATTGTATACCTTATGTGTATGTACTACACCGCATTTATCTGTACCTTTTGCTTCGCTTACATGAGTCTGAAATTTAGCCGACATGAAGTCCGATGTGTCAGTGTCGCGTGAAGACATGCCGATCCAGGAAGTGAGGCGGAGAGTGGTATGTGGCGCCGTTCGTCATGAGATCACCGTCTATTCAGTCATGCATATCATGGACGGCCGACCCGGCGCGGTGCACCGCGACTGCGCCATACCACGCCTCAGCGCGCCGCCATCGCCGCACTGGCCGCGGCCAGCGTCAATGGAGCGAAACATCCCTCACCGGCACAATACTCGGTGATAAATTAAAGACGATATTGTCCTTTGGGGGCGTTTTTGCCGGCCGGATTCGACGGGCCCGACCGGCGTCGATGTGCAAATCATAGCCGCTATGACTGGGCAGCGCGGCCGCTTTGTCGCATTTGTGCACTGTAACACGAGCTGAATGCACTATTAATAAACCTGAGGCTGCAATTAATTAACGTCCGTGGCGTCGGCAGCCGGTGAGGGAATGTTCTGCTGCGCTGCGGTGAGAAGAATTTCCGACTCCGCCGCTGTCGGCTGCTAGGTGTGAGCACGTTCGTTTCAGAATGCAGTGTATTTTGATGAATATCGTCATTTGTCGTCGCTGACAAAGTTTCGGACAAGACTGATTAGCGTTATTCGTCCAGTGCATGTGTTTCGCTCTCGTTTGTCCGCGCATATTTCGTATCTTTTGATAAAGATGCATGCTCGATTCAGAACGAATCTAATGAATCATCCTTGATTTGCCAAATACATTTTTGACAAGCATTTCCGAACCTATAATCACACATAACCCACGCAATTAAGTGTCAGTCTTGTGGTGCGATTGCCCTAACGAAACCCTGCTTATTGTCGCCTGCTGTGCGCGGACGAAACAAGACAGTAACGAATAGCGCCTGTCCAAGGGCGTCATCTAGCGCCAATAGCGCTCATTGGCCCCTGGCTCTTTGAGCCACGGGAAGAATAATTACGCGTATTTTGTGCTGATTACCGTGGCTTGTTAGGGTGCATTCAGTGAGCCAAACTCAATGTTCGGCCACCTAATGCCGAGTAACGACTGCGGAGGCCGGCCTCGGAGCACGGTGGTCCGGGGGCCGGTCCCAGGCGGCGGCGGCGGCGGGGCGCGGCCGGGCGGGGGCGGCGGCGGCGGCGGCGGCGGCGGCGGCGGCGGGACATTGCAGGGCAATCAGCCGCGCGGCCGGGCGGGGGCGGGGGCGGCCGTGTATGCCGACACGCTCGGACAAATTGAGCGGGCGGAGGCAGCCGAATGGCGGCACTATGTCGCCCGAGTTGTATACCGACTGATTACCAGTCGGGGCCCCGGGGCGGCATCGGTGCCCTGATGCATCGTGGTGCAGGCGAATATCCTCGACTGGGTCCACGAGCTGCGGACTGCTGGGCTGTCTGCTGGGCTGTCTGCGAGCATGGCTAAACCGATGATGGTTGAACGCGAGGCATCCAGGTCATGATTGCAAGTGCCCGTTGTCACACCGCGACCGGTTTGATTCACGAGACAGCTTTCGTAAGAAGCATCGTAAGAACCGTACAGAAGTTAATAAAGCTCTCGTAAAAGCTGTCCGTGGAGTTGACTATACGCAAACGTTGTCTGGAAGGCCGATATCGACGAAAGCCCACTTTTCGTTAAAAAAATCAAAACATTCGAGCAACTTGGAGACCCACGGTCATACTCAACTGTTTCTACGACTACGTACTCTTTCATCTATTGCAGTGGCTCCAGCTACTGAAACAGTTATTTCTGCCATTAACGTTTCTTTATTTGCAAACGGACAGACAGCCTGGTGTATGTACGCCGAGTACCCAGCCCTCCCATCGATACTCACTGTGGGTGTACTCACTGTACCCAGTCCTCTCATTACACCCACAGTACCGCCACCGGTCCGTCTGAGTTCCTCTCATCTCGCGGCTGAACACCGCCGGTACTCACTGAATGGCACAATCACCGGCAACAGCTCGGATAAAAAGATTACCAGCCAGCTGAAAGCGCCTCTCGGCCACGGCGTGGCGCGGCCTCAGCCGCCTGAATCAGCCTATCTGAATGACGCGCCTGTGGCGGCCTTTCGGGCCGGCCGGGCGCACGCATTGTCAGCCGCTGAAAGAATGAGTACTGAGCATCCGCGGCCGATTGTTTGTAGCTCCAGGTTGTATCTTTGGAGGTGAATGGCGCAAAGCAGCCGGCGCGACTCAATCCTGAGTCGGCCAGCTCAGTCCCCGTGGAGGTGTGGGCCAGAGAGGAAGCGGCAGTTGTTGCAGTGCTGGGAATACGTGAGGCTAGAGCGCGCTGGATCAGTCCAGGTGGAGAGGAGGAGCGCTGGATCGGTCCAGGTGGAGAGGAGCGCGCTGGATCGGTCCAGGTGAAGAGGAGTGCGCTGGATCGGTCCAGGTGGAGAGGAGCGCGCTGGATCGGTCCAGGTGGAGAGGAGGCGCGCGTGGATCGGTCAGGTGAGAGGCAGCGCGATGGATCGTCCAGGTGGAAGAGGAGCGCGATGGATCGGTCCAGGGTGAGAGGAGCGCGCCTGGATCGTCAGGGAGAGGAGCGCGATGGATCGGTCCAGGTTCGGAGGGAGCCGATGGATCGGTCCAGGTGAAGAGGAGCGCGCTGCGATCGTCCAGGTGAAAGAGGAAGCGCGCTGGGATCGGTCCAGGTGGAAGAGGAGCGCGCTGTGGATCGGTTCAGGTGGAGAGGAGCGCGCTGGATCGGTCAGGTGGAGAGGAGGCGCGCGGGACATCGGTCCCAGGTGGAGAGGAGGAGCGCTGGATCGGTCCAGTGGGAGAGGAGCGCGATGGATCGGTCCGGTGAGAGGAGCGCGATGGATCGGTCAGTGGAGAGGAGCGCGATGGATCGGTCCAGGTGGAGAGGAGCGCGATGGATCGGTCCAGTGAAGAGGCGCGCGCTGGATCGGTGCAGGTGAGGGAGCTGCCTGATTCGGTCCAGGTTGGAGAGGAGCGCGGAGATGGATCGGTCCAGGTGAAAGGAGCGCGCTGGTCGGTCAGGTGGAGAGGAGCGGTATGACGGTCAGGGGAGCAGGAGCGCGCTGGATCGGTCCAGGTGGAGCAGGAGCGCGATGGATCGGTCCAGTGGAGAGGAGCGCGCATGGACGGTTCAGGTGAGAGGAGCGCGATGGATGTCCAGTGAAGAAGGAGCGCGATGGATCGGTCCAGTGGAGATGGGAGCGCGATGGATCGGTCCAGGGGAGAGGGAGCGCGCTGGTCGGTTCCAGGTGGAGAGGAGCGCGATGGAATCGTCCAGGATGAAGAGGAGCCCTGATCGGTCCAGGCTGAGAGAGAGCGCGATGGATCGGTCCAGGTGGAGAGGAGCGCGCTGGATCGGTCCAGGTGGAGAGGAGCGCGATGGATCGGTCCAGGTGAAGAGGAGCGCGCTGGATCGGTTCAGGTGGAGAGGAGCGCGCTGGATAGGTCCAGGTGGAGAGGACGTGTATGGGAGCAGAGTGGTCCACACGGCGGCGGCGGCAGGAGAGAGAGCGAGTCAGGCGGGATGGGTGCCGTGCCGTGTTGGACACCCGGACTGGCCGGAGGGGCGCTGGTCCCTGTACCCGGCCGGCAGTGACGGAGCGAGTGCGCCGTGAGACTGGGCGCACCATCTGCCTGCCCGTGTGTTCAGATGATGTCTGTCAGCTGGGTGAGGCACGCTTTGATGGAGTTGCAGCAGTACTGCTGAGCGGAGGCAGATGTCGGAGATGAACAGCAGTCAGATTACGGTGAGTTGTCCGGCGTCAGATGGTGCGAATTGTGACTTGTCAGATGATGCCTACCGTTTGATGGTGGGTAGTATGGGTTGTGAGAGGATGGATGGCCACCTTACGGTGTGCATATGGTTTACTATATAGACGACGAATTACCACCAGATGGTGCGTATTGCAGTAACAAGTATTGGTATATATAATATGAATATGTGAAAGACGATTATATTAACACGCGCCCTGGAGGGCCTCTGAGAAGTACACACCCTGGAGAGCGGATTCTGCCCCCTATGATCTAAAAAAACACGCAACGTAACGACAAGCAGAAAACGGAGTTAGATAGTTCGAGACAAGCTCTACCGAAAGTACTTTAGTCTTGTTTAGGTCAGGTCAATATCAAAGACACCAGAGTCCAGATGTCATTAAAAGTAAGATTTTCCAGATTTTTTACTTCGCTCCAGATCAGTTGGGGGCACTCTAGGGAAAGTATCAAGATCTTGATCCAACGTGGGCGGAGCCTGCCATAGGTGTCAAGATCTTGATCCAATGTGGGCGGAGCCTGCCATACGGCATATGCTTAGGTATCAAGAACTTGATCCCATTTTGGCAATTTTTACAAAAACACTGAATTGCAGTTAGAAGCTTTTAGGTGCAGGAAATCCTGTAAGGTTCATCTTCCGACAAACTTTGTTGCTTCGGCACGCCACCAACATTTGTTTAGATAAGGTCACGTGACATGACGTTGGTGACTTGAGCTGACAGACTCGAGTCAAAACTTTTCAAATGTGGGTGATTGATGCCCAAACAACTGTGCCAAATTTTGTGGCGCTGCGCGAAAACGTTTTTTCGCTATTCTTGAAAAACCTTAGGGAGCGCCTAAACGTTCACCTTCCTAATTCGGCACGGTGCTTTTGGTAGAAATACACATAGCACCTTTTGTAACACAAATTGCACCTTCCTCGAACCTCGAAAAGTCGTAGGAGGAAAGAAGATATGAAAATCAATCGGCATGCACAACAGTAATTCCTGAAAATATATTTGTAAGCATTATGGAAATATCTCCCCTGTCCCAACCATGGGCGTCCCCAACTGAGGGGCCAGGGGGCCGGTTCCCCAAGATCACTACCAATGGACCTCAAGATTAGCAGGATTTTAATATAACCCTATAGGAGCGAAGGAAAAGCAACTGGTTGCCCCCCACCCACCCACTCCAAATTTGGTGTCGACGTTTCTGGTCCAACAACCCCAGATCTCCCCTATTCTTGACGTAAATGAGCAATTGTTCAAAGTATATTTAAAAATTCATGAAATTTCGAATAAGTTAAGATATTTATTTGCTGGGAAATGCTACATTTAGAGAAAAAAAAACATTGAATTTACCATTTTTTATTTTTTCATAAATTTCATTAACAGATACAGTTAGTTATATTTATTTTTATTTTAATACATATCAAAGTGACAAATGAACGAAATGATTAAATCAGACGTTGCCGTTTGCCCCCCCCCCCAGTCCAAGAATTTGTCTTGACTGGGGGGGGGCAAAAACGAGCTGACTGCGGGGGCATTTGCCCCCCCCCCCAGTTAACATGTTAAAATAGGCCTTGTCAACTTGACCTGACCTATAGATCCGTTCTTCCTCAGGCAACGGCTGTATGTATAAAACCGTCACTTATAATGCTCCCTGGTAACTATAAAAAACGTGTGCGGAAAGAATTAATAATGCAATGCCCGGTAGACATGAAAATGACGACGCTCCGCGAATCTGCTTTTATATTTCCAAACAATCTTTGAGCGTGTTCAAACAACCCTACAAATATGGAGTATATAATGATAAAGTTTGTCCCGCGTGGAATGCTGGTAATAACGCAACAGTGGAACTACCAGTCAATGGAGTAAATTTCGAACACCATTGACTGGGGGATGGAGAAATAGGCACATGGTTATCTTTCGAACCAATCAGAGCAGCGAGACGCTCAAGAATGCATTCGAAAGCTCTTAATAAGGAACATTTAAATCATGCTCAATTGTTTTATTGAGGTTAAATATCCAGGTCACGGTCAGGTCCAAGGTCAAAATCTAGGTATTCGAGTGTGTGGGTCATACTTTTAATTCAAAGTCTTCGATTGCGAGTTGCGACCATTGCCATCCAAAGTGCTCTTAGCCCTATTCTCTGCGGGCGGCCAGAATTACGTTAACCTGCGAGGGGCAGATTCTGACCCCCAGAGATCTCGAGAACTGCGCGGCCGATTTAAATGTGAAAAACGCCATTCGATTTTTCATGACAAGATCTATCTTTTTGGAACCCGAAATATATTTTTTTTATTTAAAATGGGGGCCAGGGGGCAAAAAATACGAAACGTTTTTGTGTTGTTTGAATGGTCATTGCGGCCATGTGGTTGGACCGATTTGCATGCACGAAACGTTTTGAGCTTCCAATGATAGCATGTTGGCATGTTGTCGTCAATATATGAAAAGGACAAGTACCAAAATTAAAAATCATGGGCTTACTCAGGGATGAAAATGGAGGGATTTTCTGATAACAAATATGTGCTGTTCGTGAATGTGTTGGACGATGGAAACGTCACACGTAAGCTTTGCTGCTGTAATTTGTTAAATATAATATATTGCACATAGGCGGATTCAGGTAAACATCGTGGGGGGCACCATGTGCGTAAAGCCTTTTATCATCTTAGAAATCGGAAATTGGACCATATTTGACGGAGGATATCGCCTGCCATTTTCTGTACCTGAGTGCGCATCTGCCTCCAAATATGTATCTACAATTTAAGTATGTATGGTGTTTATAGCAGTGACATCGTTTCTAACGCATGTATTGCACCGCAAACTACGAAGGAAGTATGCGCCGTACAACGGAATTCGTAATGTCCTCCCAAAAACATGAGCCTGGCACCGCTTCTGCCTGTCCGATTTTTTTTCTCAAAATTTTGACATAAGACGCGTAATTCAATTATAAGAAAATTCGGAAAGTTTCAGGACGTTAAGTGTAGCGGTTTAGAAGCGGCGAGCGAAAAAATACCGGGGACAAAATCTGCCCCCGCAGGGAATAGGGTTAAAGGTAAAATACACATCTCGCATGAGCAAAAGTGAGAAATTTTGCCGAAGATCAAGGTCAATGTCAGGTAACAAAAGATAACTATGCGAAAATATATGAAAGTCATGCAAAACATGTTGAATGGATTATTGTATACGCATAATTCGATCGTGATAGTCATTTTACCACCTGGCCTCATTTTAGTGACGTTAAAACTCGTGTGTAGCGACGTCACTACATGCGCTATATCTCCATTTTTTCGACAACATTTATTCATTTACGCACAAAAGACGTTAAGTCGATGTAGGAGAAGTTCCCCCAAATTTCACGTTGATCTCGCAACTGTTTTTAGAGCTATTGCAAAAATACGTCAGGAGAGATATTTCCCACATCCCTAGTCAATGTCAGGTTAACATAATCGTCTTACCAAGTAGTGGCTACTGGCTTTAAGTAAGGCCCCGAGCATTTTGAAGGACGCAGACTGACCCAAGACGTTGGTTTAAAGGCCGTCCGACAGACAAAACTCATGAGCTTGTGTCAGTCTTCACGTTATGAAGTGATTGAGCGTGAGTCACGTAACCGGCGAGTCGCGACAGCGTCAAAAACGCGTCGGCGGAGTCTTGTGCAGTCGACTGCCCGCGTGTCGCGCGCGACGTCGTTCCGGCCCTCGTACGCCACATCACACGTGGTCGCCGGATCTGGGGCAGCGGGGGGCACGTGAGCGTGATTAACGAAATATCGTATACGTGGTGTCATAAAATGGTGACTGGGAGAGCATCCAGCAGCGGGGGTGGCAGAAGCGCGTCTGCTCGCTAGCAGCGTAGCTGAAGGCAAGCTTTGACAACATTATATATGTAATTGACCTTGCCCATTGTTATAGATCTATTATCCGAATTATTCACCGTGAATTATTCATCTCAGAGAATGGCGTGAGCTGGAATAAACTAAATTGGCCCACTCCCTTATCGGCTTCAATAGCACTTTAAGCAACAAAAATACTGAATAGAACGGTGCAGTGGTAAATAAACTATGTGTGACTTCCATGGTGCTAGAGCAACATCTTCAATGTCAATATCTTCGGTCGGGTGTCTGTAAAATGGCGCCCGGCCGGGCGGGCGTTGCGCCGTACTGCGGACGGTCTCCAGTCACCATAAATGTCACGACTTAATGCAATCACCCATATGATGCCAAGTCACAAAACTTGTAGAACATGATTATCCTTTTAAGACCCAAAACAAATTGACAGGGACGATTTAATGAATTTTTTTAAGTTTCCTAGTTTTAGCCTAAAAAGAACAAAGCTGCTGAGATTTTTCGGTTACCATCCACACTTAACAGTGCATGTGCTGTGAGTGCAGGGGCTCCGCCACAGGGGGTGGGGGTTGGGGGCGCCGAACGTGAGACGTGTCCCACAAATTTTTTGGACCTTTAACATAACGCCTATGAGCGCTGCATGGAAAGAATCAACATCAGAATGTCTCTGTCCCCTCCCCCCATGACCTCAGATAACATGTTAACTGGGGGCAATTGCCCCCTCCCCAGTGGAGGGAATTGTCACCCCTCATTGGAACTGATTTTCCATCGCAGTGAAACTGAATTAATTTTACACGAGCGGGCATACGAATATGATATATGATACATCAATAGCCAATACAAAATTCCTTCAGTTAGCCGACGCTTTCTTACTGTAGGTACTGCATAGCCGCGGATAGCATGTTGACGAGGGAGTAAATGCCCCCCACAGTGACTGCTGTCTACCTCCCCAGTGACCAAATTTGTTATCCCTAGTGGGATACAAGTTCGTAGGTAACATACGATTGTACGGGCTGTTAAGTATATAAAAACGTCGCTGAAGCATGAGCTTCAACTAAAAAATAATAATACGCCGTTTACAGCTACCTATAGCGTAGCTTTAACCCGGCATCGAATAGAGACTGATCTGAACACCATTGACAGGGGGCGTTAAACGCCCCTGGTTATCTTCCGAACTACGGATCGCAGCGAGATACGCAATGCGGCATTCGAAAACGCTCAAGAAGAAAATATAAAGCAAGCTCTAAAATTTCAAATTGAGGTCATATGATAAGCCACGGCCTGCGGTAAAAAACGAGGTGTTTTAGTTTATGGGCCAAACTTTCCATCCAAAGCCTTCGATTGCAACCAATGTGCTCTCAAAGGTATGATACACATCCCGCATGACCTAAAGTGAGATTGTTGACAAAAATAAAGGTCAAGGTCAGGTCACAAAAGGTCGCTATGCACAAAATATCTATGAACTTCATGCAACACATGTTTAATGGATCATTTTATGTTGGAAATTCGATAAATATACTCATTTCACTACCTGACTTCATAAAAATGAAGTTATTATCAAGCTAAGGTCAAAGTAAGGTCTCAAAATGTCAAAACTCTTATTTGATCAATATAAATCAAAAAGCGATGTTAATTATTATTAATGGACCAGTTTTGTCTCAGAAATACAGAGCTGTCGTTTTTTTGTCTGTATCTTGTCAATAAAAGCAAAAAAAACGTGATCTCAAAATATGACGTCATGAGTTACCAGTAGGTACTTTAGATGCAATCACTCGGTAAAAATGATGATATCATTTTGAAATTTAGTATGGTGTTTTTTTGTATATGATTCTCTGACATTTCGTTTTGTTTTTAATATTTTTTGAAATTTTGATTTTGTACTATTTTTATTTTATTTTTAAGTTTTCGGGATTCAAAATTAAACATTCACAAAACCAAGATAGCCATATTGTAGCCCTTGTTATTTTATATCTTTACACGTTTTGTATTGCATTTTACTTACCATGAGTTCATTGTACGGTCTGTTAAACATCAATGCCGGGTTAAAATCTTGAATACGGATACTCGCCCCTCGTCGCGTCGATTCGAAATTGGTGTGAAGCACAGGTGTCGATTTATATACGTTTGTGGTGGCCCTCGGCGCCTCTAGATGTTGAGTTTGGTCCCCGAAGGATGCTTTCGGNCCAAACAGTAGCTGTCCATAACGTGATTCCCTCGCCCAAACAGCGGTCAGAAGACACGCAGCTCTGGTGGGGTGCGAACAGACAGGTCGGGCTCGCTCGTCCTTTGCCGATTAAGGCGTCTTACTGCTTTTACTAGCTTTGTCGGACACTTCGCAACTAGATCCAAACCTGGATCACAAAAGCGTGGAGCTTATTGTTTGTTGGGGCTTATCTTTAGTTTGTTATGGGCTCTTGTGAGCAGACATGTGCTCGGATCCCAAAAACGGATCTCGGGATCTGATCTGTGTGATCTGGATCCCAGATCTGCTGGGATCATAGATCCACCTTCACAAATTGTCGATGGATCCACTGGAATCATAGATCCGTCTTCAATATTTGCCGACGGATCCGCCTGGATCCGAGATCGCAGGCACCATTTTACATTGGGATCCACTGGGGATCCCAGATCGCCATTATACATATGTGTATTTTGAACCAATTTTGAAGTAATTGTCAGTTACTTTCATTCGGTTGTTAATGCAACATAGCATGGTTCATGCCTAATTTAGTTCGATTTTGTCGATAATACTATAATATATGGCAAATTGCAAGTCGGATCCTGTCGGATCCGAGATCCGTTGGGATCATAGATTCTTTTCATTGTTTATAATGGGGATCCTGTGGGGATCCAAGATCCGCTGCAAAATGTATCGAAAGATCACTGGGATCCAAGATCCACTTGTTGTAATTTGTCGTGGGGAACCAGGGGATTCAAGACTCCAACATTGCCTGTTTGTACGAGGAGATCCTTCTGGGATCATAGATCCTACTTTCAGATCCATGCACATGTCTGCTTGTGAGTTAGTCGGTACATTTATCTGTGAGCCAGGGCGGGCTTTTTCTATGGGTTACGGACTACGGTTTTCCGAGACATAAGGTGGCAGCTCTAGTGGCAGCTTGTGCATTGATATTTGATATAAGTACTCTGGCTCGTGCCGCGGCAAAAACCGCCGGCCACTTCACTAGCATAGCAACAGCAGTCACAAGACAGCCGAGGATGCCGAGAAGCACGCGCCCAGAGGACGGAACCCGAAGCTACTTATCCAACACCTTCGAACGACCACATTTATATAGCCATCAGCTTTACTAATAAATTGTTACGTTATGCTCAACTCACCCCGTAAGCTGGAGCATCTTACCCCGTTACCGGGGCAAGTTGTGCCAAGTGATTTACGGACAATAAAGCGTACATGCAGTCTTAACTTCTGCGAGTAAAATACAACTTTCGCTGTCAGTTTGTAGCTAAGGGGGCCTTCCCACTGGCCGAATGAATAATTCAATTTGCCTCACATTAAAGCGTCTCAGGTAAAATGGAAGAAAATGGCCCATCTTACCCCGTTCACCCCTTAACTTGTTATTTATCCCCGCGAAACGGCGCCAAAATTTTACGGGTTTTAACAGTGGCGAATATATGCAAGATAGAGACATAAATTTTGCACGTGTTTTGGCCGCTGTGCAATTTATTAGGTAGGTACGTTTAACTTTTGTGGATCTAAATTTACAACTGTCATGCCGCGAAGTAGCGCGATTTTTTTATATATTCTGGATAGCTGGATTACGATGCTGCAAAGACAATTATTTTACAATTATGATTAGACTCGAGCAAGGGGGAACAAAAGATACGTTAACCCCACCTTTGAAGGGCCAAAGTGGGGGCCATGCCCCCCCCCCCCCCCCTCCGCGGTCGCAAGTGACCTCAATATAACTATTCGCAATACATCTGAAAAGCACCAAGTTACTGGAACGACTAACAGTGTGGTTTATCCCGTTTACTGAATGCCATTTCAAAAGAGCGAAGCCTGAGAAGGGGGCCGGCCATGCGGATGTTTCACGACAATGAGCCGGCTCGATAATTAGCATATATCTAGCCCGGAGCTGCAGCTGGCGCCTGCCATGCAGTGACAAACTCAGCCCGGAGCTGCAGCTGGCGCCTGCCATCCAGTGACAAACTGCAGCGGCGGGGAGCGGCGGGGAGCGGCGGCGGCGAAATGGGGGACAAATGGAGGACGATCAGGGGAGAGTGCATCGAGCGTTCAGGGCAAGTGCTACGATAACTACAGTCATTACAGTCCATGGCTTCTTCCACCACTTCAACGGATGTCAAACTTTGATTAGGCATCCGCGCAAAACCGCATTTTGTGTACCCATAGGTATATGGAATATTATTATGCGAAATATTCAAATATGCATGCATAGATTATACTAGTGCTAACCCGTCCACTTCACTGGACGATCTATGTAAACAGACTAGTTGTGTACGTTCCCGTCAATCGATCACCGCCTCCAGCGCCACCTATAGCATATTCGCTTGCTGCGCCACTTGTACTTGTAGTTGAAGTTCCGCTTAACAGATGGCGGCATCATAGGTCAGAAATTTTGTCGTATCATTTGCATGAACACAGACATTATCTTGACTTAACAATACCATCGGGATCAATGACCTTATCCTCGTTTATATTTATGAAAATAAAACCTTAAAAAATACTTGTTTATTGATATTTCGGCCGCAGGCGTTTTTCGAAATCGCATATATGAATACAACGCTCATCGGCGAAATGACATATCCATTCATATATGTAATTTCGAAAAAGGCCTGCGGCCGAAATATCAAAAAACAAGTAATTTTGCAGGTTTTATTTTCATAAATATAAACGAGGATAAGGTCAATGATTCCGATGGTACTGTTAACGCTAATCATGTTCCTCGCAGCAGTTTTGAATAATTTATGTAATTATCTTGACTAGTAGGACAGTTTTATGTTAGAAATGTAGGGAGTACTGTAATACACACGTGTCATGCAATCTGCAAAATTAATCGCTTAGACAATATTCTATGATTATGTGTCAAAACTAAGTAACATTTCAAATTAATAAATTGTGTAGGGTAAAACTTTGGTGCGAGCGGACGGACAGACAGAGGTTCCTTAACCCTATTCCTGGAGGGATGAAAAGTATACGAATCTGTCGGGGGGCTTATTCGCCCCCCCCCCCTTCAGATATCGCGTGGCTGTATAAGAGCTAGAAAATGATCTTGGTATGTGGTTAGGGTGACAATGAATGTATTTTGTCAAAATTTTTGGTGACCTTGGGTCACTATTTTCAAGGTCAAATGACGTCATCAAAAGTCAGATTTGTTCAAAACATGATATTTTCAGGAAACCTATGCCATTATCCGGAAAACTATAGCAGCTATGAGGAATCCGATAAAACTATTGTAAGCTGTTTTTAATTGTCTTTCGCTAGTATGGCATTCAGAAATGACCTCAGTTCAATTTTGGGCTGGTAGAGGTCAACAAATGTTTAAAAAAAATTGGTTCACAAAATTTTGTTCGTTAAAAACTTTTTATCTAAAACTACAGAGCACTTATTTGGATTACCATCGTGTTTCTATCGTCATTGCAAGTTCGAATATACAAATTTTGTTCAATTGAAAATTTGACCCCGGGTCAAGGTCAAGGTCAAGTTGACATAAATCGGTCAAAATGCATATTTCGAAAAGATGCGTATTGACGAGACCAACATTTTTGGACCATTTGCAAGTCTCTATTGTGTTTCTGTCGCGAGTTATTGAATTAAAAAAGTGTTCGTTTGACCTGAATGATCTTTCAAGAGTCCACTGACTAAAAAATGCATCTTCCTCATCAAGAAGGGCCTAAGATTAATGATACTGAAATAAATTGGATTTGACATGCAGTATGTTTAAATCCTTGTTTTTCATTTTTTCACCATATATTATATGGGAAGGTTAGATTTGACTGACATCAGGTCATCAAATTATTTTACATCACCCTGAAACTTTTTAAAACATATTAATTTGGCATGTTTTCTTGTACAATATCTTCGGTTTTTTTAAACGTCATGAAAATAAAAAACTTGTATCATTTGCTGAAGAAAAAAAAGGGTTTTTTTTTTTTCAAATTTTGGATTTCAATGTTCAAAATTTTGAAATTTCGGATTGACTTCTGAAGACAATCAATTTTCTACCGAGTCTGTTTTCGCTAATCCTCCCCTTCAACACACAACTCTCAACGAGTGCTTAACCATGCACAGATTTTTGTGTCAAACGGACCGAACCGCCCCCCTAAAAACTGTCATGGACCCCTCCTAATGTTAATTTGGAAAAAAGTACCCATTCGTACAATGAGCAATGATAATGATTGAAAAGTCAGCAAGTTTGATTTGAAGATTGTGGATTGAGTTATGAGTTACTGTACGCGAAAAACCTTTAAGGGGCCGATTCGCCCCCCCCCCCCCCGACAGTAATAGGGTTAAATAGTTAAGTTAAATAATTAACATTCCTGTATGAATGTAACGTTTACCTTCGCAAGTTCATGTAAACGAGTTCCACGGCTAAGACGTGAGAAGAGAAGCTCGCGGATGAACTGGCCCAAGCTGGTCAGCCAGCTATATACCATTAGGCATTACCTATGAATATAGAAATTCGCTTTCATGATAATGCAAGCCTAAGACATTCATTGACCCTCTGTTATTCCCCCAATAAATATGGGACGAAAATACACAGCTCAGTTTCGCAAAATAATATGCTGTATTTTACCCCCTTGTTTTTGTCACATGTTATGCAACATATGTGACAAAAACAATGGGGCAAAATATAGCAATGCATTTGACCCACTCAGGTGCCAGTTGCATCCAAGGGCGTCGCCACCTTCCGAAAGTTGGGTGGACGGAGGCATTTTGAAGTAGATTCTGTCCATACAACGCCCATAGGATAGGCGTAATGTTAAAATCCGAAAATGTTTGGGGGACGCCTCCCCCCCGCTTCCGACTCACATGGGTGTATCCATATCAAAATACACAAACGAGGAAGGAAGCGGCATACCAGATGAAGCGATACACAAAAAGCATATAGGGCGAGGATGGCAAGATGGCTTTGCGAATATTCATTGATGTATTTCAGGTACGCACTACGCAGTCATTTGAATCGTCAGAAGGCGAGCGTCCTATGCCCTCAGTTAGCGTAATGAGAACGTGATCTTCGAAATGATGTGGCCGAAATCCGAACTGTTAACTGTTCTGATTGACAATCCATAACAGTCAGATTGCAGATTGCTAAGCCCGACGGTGTGGACAAACAATTCTGATAATTTTAGACGCAAAGTTTCGAGAGAAACACGTCTGCATTAGAATCCGTGAACACTGCAATTCCAGGAGCGCATCGATCGAATCCAGCACCCCCCCCCCCCATAAAAAAATGACAGGGGACAGCTGCCACTATTTTTGGGGAACATGATTTTGACCCCCATACAATTTGTCAGAGTCCCTCCAAGAAGTAAGTTATATATTTGTTTACCGAAAAATGACCCGAAGGCCCGGCGGTGCTCCCAGCCAGCCTGAGGGGCGCTCAAAGGCCGACAGGCCTCAATCCAGTATCCCAAGATTCCATTTTGGCTTGGGTGTCTCGAGTGGAAAATTCGAGCCCTAAAAGATCATGAGAGTGAAAAATGTAGAAAAATGTACGATATTGATTACTGTTTTGAATATGAAAAGCAGTGGTTTCATTGAAATCATGTATTTTTAGTCAATATATTGATATGGGAATTTTTTGGGAGGAAATTCATTCCTAAAATGGACGAATGAGAGTGGAAAATTATTCACAGTTGGGTGCCATCTCTCACCAAAATCGACACATTTTGGGACACTGCCTCAATCGGCTTGAGGGGGCCCTCAGAAGGCCGACTTCAACATGGGGCTGTACAACGTTTTTTTTTTACCATTTAGAGGCCTTGCAAAATATAGTGATCCAAATCCGAGGAAATGCCATTTCGCGCTATTTTTCGGGGGTTTCCTTTAGCCATGGGGGTCCTTTGGCCGACGGGACCCCTGCCCCAGCCAACAATAAAGTTGGGCACTGCTCGGGCAACTTAGGCTTAACATGGGCAATGGACAATGGGCATAGCCCGGTTTGCCCAGCTTACGAGTTTCTCCTATTGGGTCCAACTCGGTTTTCGCCTGGGCAGATCACCAATTTGGGCAGGCCCGAGTTGAGCCCAACAATTATTTTCGGGCTGAAATTGGGCATGCCCGACCAGAATTCATCACTTGATGGTGATGACGTTCATGATGACGTTCATTGGTGTTTTAAGGTGATGTTGACTGTTAGTTATAAATACAATGTATTTATTTTTCATTTTTTATTTAAAAAAACGGTTTCAGCTCGGGTTTTGATTGGCCCAAGCTGGTCAGCCAGCTATATACCATTAGGCATTACACCTCCCATCTTCTTGACATTCTTTCGACAAAAAGTCAAATATATT
The DNA here is from genome assembly GCA_014673585.1 of Semibalanus balanoides. Lineage (NCBI taxonomy): Eukaryota > Metazoa > Arthropoda > Thecostraca > Balanomorpha > Balanidae > Semibalanus > Semibalanus balanoides. Next base: position 103,390 of record VOPJ01015343.1, read on the forward strand.
CGGCTGGAGAGCCCTTTCAGCTCAGAAAACTTGAGATTAGGGGTTTATCAACACGGCCTACAAAACTGCTATCTCAGTTCAAAACCCATGTTGAAGGTGAACTATTTCCTTTAAAGGGATTATACGGGTTTTTCCCAGAATAATTGAGTTACATAGTAAAACGTTAGCTTATCAAGGTGGTCGAAGGCCCACGGTTACCACATTTCTAGAAAGATTTGGCAATATTCTTAGCTAAGGGACGTTTCAAAGTGCTCGGTGATGCCACCGCGTTTACTTTTTGCAGTACTTGCTGAGGTATAACAGCCGTTCTCTGCTACGCCCGGAACCAGCCGGAAACCAATGGATAGAAGTTATTAAAAAAGTGTGGGAACAGTAATCCCGATTCAAGTACTCGTTATCAGATACAAGTCTTGAAAAAGTCAAAGTTGTAAGACGCTGATAATTGCTGAAATAACCTGATTAGAAGACGAACGAGGTTACACTCTCATAATGTCTTAAACGTGGTTTAAGCACATAACAACTTGCAAAAAGCGCAATATCTTTCAGGACGGAAAGACCCGATATAATCCAGCATTTGAAGGAATAGCCTTCACCTAAATCAACATGGGTTTTTTGAACTGACGGATTGCAGTTTTGTAGCCCGCTTGTTGAAAAACATTAAAGGGAATTTAGCTTCACCTTGAGAAAAAAAAAATCGAGAAAAAGCCAAAAATTGATGAAGAGAGTGAAAGAAATATATTACTTAGGTAATCAAAGAAGACTATATTTACGCGGAAAAGCATAATTTAAAAGTTCAAATATTTGCGTGATAATCATATTTTTCCTCAAAGATAATTGCGATATCAAGCTGGCTGAGAGCACGCACAACGTCATCGAATTTAGTGAGGATACGGTCGTATCACAGTGGATGGTACTTGCCCAAGTACTTAGCCGGAACAAGTAACAAACACTTTTGAGAAAAACCATACAAATGATCACAGTACTTGCATAAGAGTATTCGTCACTATCATACTATGGTGAAAAGTGTTTGGTCACGCCACGCGTCGGCCTCACTTCCGTGCTGCTGGGACGTGCGTCTGGATTATGTCACAAGGTCAATGGCGACTGGTCAATCACGCCACTGGCGTACCGGTTCTCGCCGGTCGGCCCTATCACTCAGCGGGCGACTGCCGCCGCGGAGCGGCCAATCAAAAGCAGGAAACGCTGCGTACTGGATGCGAGGTGGGGTTCGGCTGAGATGGGGGACTGCGGGACCACTGAACGTGGGACAGATAGACAATATTAATACGCGAGCCATATATATAAGAACAGGTTCAGCCCGCTTGGAACGCTTACGCATACGCTACAAGAACGTTGTTTAAGAAAAATGTTTTTATAAAATAATTAAACAAATTCAGAAATCACTCGCATTCACTTGACAAAAGTTCATTCTTACAATACAAAAGATGATTGGGTACTGAAACAGTATGTCTTGTCCAAGCACTTACAACTTTTCCCCACAGGTTCTAACGTCATCTGTGCGATCATATCATACAGGCTCTAACTCAGCCAAAATCAGCCAATCAGCGATGGGATTACCGGGTATACCCGGTCCCGACTTTAGGACTGAATATTAAATAAATTAAGAGGTTTATCTTGAAAATGTGAAAGCGTCACAAGTCATTTGCGAGCATGCGCCACAACTTGGCCTTATAACTCAACTCAAACCCTATGTTAAAGGTGAACGTATCACTTTAACTAACAAGTCTTTTCGTGGGCTTGAAATGGCTTCCCAGACCGAATATATTTGACTTTGTTGTCGAAGGAATGTGGCCATAAATAAAAGAAATGTCAAGAAATGTGCGGGCCCTTCTACACGCTAAGGCAGAGGGCTATACACTATGCAGTGCAATATTTAACGCGACTACTTTCGAATATCGTATCTGGAGCTGCTTAGCACCTGTTTGACGTTGCGGAGATACGGCATATAGTTTTGATAAAATTAATAATGTACGTCCTTCTGTCCTGAATCGGCGCGATGTATGACTATTTTTCACATTATGAAAAGAAGTTTGATTTCAAAATATAGTCAAAACGTGTTTTGAAAGAAAAAAAATATATAAGGTGAACTATTTTTTTATTTGCGGGAGTCAGATTCTGCCCCCAGAGATCTCGATAACCAATTGGTCGATTTTGATGGGACGAACGCCATTCGATGCGCCATCAAAATATAAGGACACTTTAAGGACACCGAAATTTATTTTTTGTTCAAAAAAGGGGGCAGGGTGCAAAAAAAATAAGCAAATTTGGGGTGTTTTTAAAGGTAATTGCGGCCATGTGATTTGACTGATTTTCATGCCCAGAACGTTTTTGAGCTTACAATATACTGGTCTTTAACATATTGAAAGGAAAGGTACCAAAATGGAAAATCATAGGCGCATTCAGGGGATGAAAAATGGGGAGTTTTCTGATAACAAATGTTTACTGTAAGTGATTGTTTGGGACGATAGGAACGTCAAATGTGGTCTTTTTTGCTGTAATTTGTTAAATTGTATTATTGCCCAGAGGCCAGAGGCGGATCCAGGTAGGTAAACAACGTTGGGGGCACCATGTGCGGAACGCTTTTTATTATCTTGCTAATCTGAATTTGGACCTAACTTGACTGAGGATATCACCTCCCATTTTCAGTACCCGAGTGCGCCTTTGCTCCAAAATATGTATAATCAAATTACCGATTGTGAATATAGCAGTGACATTGCTTCTGACGCATTTATTGCACCGCAAACTACGAAGGAAGTATGCGCCGCACAACTGCATTCGTAACAGCCTCCCAAAAACATTGGCTTGGAAGTTGGAACCGCCTCTGATGGGCCGATTTTTTTTCCAAATTTGTAAACACGTGACATTCAATTTTAGGAAACGACCAAAAATTTCAAGACGCTAGGCCGAACGGTTTAGAAGCTGAAGGCGAAAAACTACCGGAGCAGAATCTGTCCCCGCAAGGAATAGGGTTAAAATTCGCCATGCATTCCCTTCGCGCTCGCTCGTTCATCGCCAACTACGGCGCCTTCCTGGTAAATAAATTGAAATGGTAATGCGTGCGGAAACGAGAAAGACGGAAATTGAAATATATATTATATATACTATTATATATTATTACTTAAATAATTATAATTAATATGTAATTGGTAATTATTAAATAATATCGCAGGCTGGGTGAGCCAAGGGCCCTTTTTTGGAAAAACTGACCCCCCCCCAACTGAAAGTATGTGGCGCCGGCCCTGCTTCAAAAGCAACGAAATTTCATCAGAAATCATTCTGATGCAACATGTCAAGTGTTGGAAATGGAAGTCAGAATGCTTGATCAGTCATGCCACAAGTACTAAGTGTCGGTGACTCGAAGCCAGTTACTTGTTCGACGCGACCAGATAATAACCAAGCAACCGACACACCCATACTCAGCATTCACCAGACAAACAACCCTGTAACTGAAGGCGGATCTCAGCCTGGCTTTCCTGTGAGTCACCCGTCGAAGCTGCGGGCGTGACTGCGTGAGTCAGAGCGCCGAGCCGTCCCAAACCAGCTGTTCCGTAACCGTTCGCCCCACAGGCCGAGCTCCGTGAGCCCAAGCCTGGGGCGAGTGAGTCCTCTAAAACCAATCTAAAACGGCACCCACCTGCAGCTGCAGACGGCGACTTCTGCAGCCCCGAGCTCCTCCAACTGCTGACAACTGGACGAGCAGTTCACGAACCTCCCACGCCACAGGCACTCACCGCACCAACAAAGCAAGCACCGCCCGCGCCGCTCGTCACAAAAACCGCGCCCTGCGCCAGTCGTGGTCACGTGACTTCACAGCTCAAGGTCGCCCGGTGGCGCGCGCGCGCGAATGAGAGAGCTGAGCTGGCGCGCACCTATTCTATGACCGTGGAGCGCACGGGGATGCGTACCTTTTCAGAGGTGCAACCAAGTTACCAAGGGGAGGGCACACGATGACCCGTGGCCCTTGACCGGAAATGTGGCCCTTCTGAGACGGCCCTGTGNGTCGTGACCTTGTGACCTGACCTGTGATGAACTGAAATCAAATTTTTGACAAAGTGTGGGAAATTGATGTTCAAACAGCTCTAAAAAATGTAGTGGCGCTGCGCGCCGCTGTTTTTCCGCTATTCTGGAAAAACCTCAGGGAGGTCAAATTTCAAAACTCAAAATGACCCTCACCAGGGCGATGGTTAAAACCGACCGGCTTATGACTTCCAATTAAAAAATGCGTGACTTTTTTAAGATATTAAGTATGCTTTACCCGTGTCATTTGTGTGCCATATTCGATGATAGTATCACTCAATGCGTATCGATGAGACAAACACATTGGTGAAATCGGTTTTACTCTACGATGCTTCCATCAAAAGTTATTCCGTTAAAGTAATTCGTCTATTTTTATAATATTTCAAGCTTGACAAGCTGATAAGCTTGACCTAATTATTGACCTGAGGTAAATTCTAATACAGTTTTAGGAACAGAAAATTATATTATCTTTCGACCGTTTTTTGGTCGCGTCACTAACTCTTTAAGTAATCGTGATATATACGGTTTTAGCAAAGGCACTGGCATATATAGTCGAAAATTGACCTTCGGTGACCTTAATATTTACTTGATCCACCCCAAAATAAACAGCAAATATCTTTTGATATACGCTTTGTCTCGGGGTTATCTAACAGCATTTATCACTTCTGTTCGCTCCAATCATTGAAAATCTGCGAGTGGCCCCCCAGTGAAAAATCCCTTCAGGAGGCCCTGACGTAGCCGGTTCCCCGGAGGCAGCCGTTCCTCGTAGATCGTTCCCTGTAGCCCGTTAGCTATAGCATATAGTCACGTTGCCGCATAGCCCGTAGCCCTTAGCTTGTAGCCCATTGTCCATAGACCGTAGCCCGTAGCCGTTCCCCCGTTCCCCGAGCCCGTTCTTCGTAGCCCCATAGCCCGTAGCCCATAGCCCGTGGCCAAAAGCCCGTAGCCAATAGCCTGTAACCCGTAGCCCATTCTGGGGGGGGGGTCTGTTCTAGGGCTTGCTTGCTTAGGGGGTGCGGGCAAAGACGGGAAAAGACGGGCAAAGATGGGCAAAGACGGGCAAAGACGGGGAAAGACAAGACGGTTGGAGACGGTTGGAGACGGTTGGAGACGGTCGGAGACGGGCGGAGACGGGCGGAGACGGGCGGAGACGGGCTGAGACGTACTAAGACGGGCTATGATGGGCTGGGGGAGGGACAGCGGCTGGAGCTGGCTGGTTGCTGGCGCTGGCTGGTTGCTGGCGCTGGCTGATTGCTGGCGCTGGCTGGTTGCTGGCGCTGGCTGGGTGGCTGTCGCTTGCAGGAGGCTGGGCGCTGGCAGGGAGCCTGGCCGCTGGATGGGCGCTGGCCGTGGGCTGGCGCTGGCATGGGGACTGGCGCTGGTGGTGGCCTGGCGCTGATCTTGTTAACTTGGATTGTATTTGGGATGTATCTACTGAACTACTCTCAAAGGGCCGCAGCCTGATTCCGCTTTCTTTTCTTACGCGCGCGATAAATATTCGGATGGGAGTGGGACTGCGCTGATCTTGTAACTTGGATGCCCATCTTGGATGTATCTATCTTAAATATAATCTCCAAAGGCCTGCGACTTGATTCCGCTCTTTTTCCCCTAAGCGCGGCGAAAAATTATCTTGGATGTTATCCAGGGGCGTGCCACCCAGGGGGAGCGGGGGGGGATCACGTCCGCCCCAGCCGTTAGGCTTTGGGGGGATTATCCCCTCCAGTGTTTGGACAGTCTCCTAGACATTTATTGCACTTAACTCGGAACAATGCATTTTTCAATATTGTAATGTTGTTGGAAAAGCATGTGCTCGACTTTTTCCCACCTTTTTACTTATATATTATTTTGAAGGAATTATTGGACAACGCATTTAAACAGCGGGTTTTGACAGCAGAAGACATGAGGCATGGGCGGCGAAAATGGGCTCTGTTCGGTTGTTTACGGCACACTTTGTGTACCTACGTTTCCTAATAAAAAATATTGTCTGTCTGTTCTGTGCCTGTCCCATGAGCGTTGGAGGCAGGGGGACGGGGGGACGCGTCCCCCCAGTTAAAAAATTGTAGAAGGGGACGTCCCCCCAAGGACGTTGACTGACTTTTTTCTTCTGAATTCGTGCGAAAGGAAATCGAACCTAACTTATTTTCCGGTCAAATAAGAGGTCACTTTTAATCCTATTCAGGGGCGTAGGCGTAGCACGCATTTCTCGAGACAGGTGCATCCGGTCGGGGGAGGCCATCACAGGGGGCTCCAGTCCCCCATAACTATCCGACGTATTACGATAGTTCAATAATCGAATTTCACAAAGTTCCTTCTTGGTTATTGGTATGTACATACATACTTCTGAGAATTTAAACCATTTCCAGTCTTCAGCCAGGCCTGAGAGAGCTCATTCCAGGCCTGAGAGGGCTTTAAAGGGTTCTTCCTCCTTGTCATAGGTCTCTCTGATAGACTAGGAGGTTCCTTGTATTGTGTTAAAGGGCTTTGGATCAGCTCAACGGCTTAGTCAGGATTTGGCCAAGGACTTGATTATATACTATATAGGGCCCTTGGCGCTGAGAGCCAGGTCCCAAGCGGAGATGAAGGGCCAGGGTCCTCGCCACTGGTGGGGGGGGGGAAGCAGGGACTCGGCCCCACACTCATTAAAATTGTAGGGGCTGCCCCTGCTAGAACTGCGGTTAGGGTATTTAGGCTTAGAATCCATAGAGATCATGTATACATCATATGTATATATGATCTCTATGTTAGAATCTATATTATTTTCCAAATATTTTTGTCATCGCTCAAAACGATGCGAGGCAAAAGTTTTGGGACGACTCAAATTTTATACATCTGTGATTTAGCTTTGTAAAACAGAAAGAGCAAAGAATGGCGGACCCTTATATTTCCATGAAATTTGGTGTCAGTTTCATGTGTAAATTAACATTGAGAAATCGGTTTCACCCTACATATAATTGTTTGCTGTTTAGACGCCAGTAGAGTTCACTAGCAATACATTCGAGATTTGGCGAGCCCCTTAAATTGCCTTGAAAATCGGTGTTCAGATAAAGATGAGCACAGTGAAATTAACATGGTAAAAACTGACTCACCCTACACATGATAGTTGTGCGTTTAGACGTCAATAGAGTTCGCTAGAGACAGATTCCAGATTTGGCAGACCCCTTATATTTCCATAAAAATCGGTATCCAGATAAGGCGTGGATTAACATAGTGAAATCTGTTCACCCTACATGTGATAGTTTCGCGTCTAGACTCCAGNGGCGAGCCCCTTAAATTGCCTTGAAAATCGCTGTTCAGATAGAGATGAGCACGGTGAAATTAACATGGTGAAATCTGACTCACCCTACACATGATAGTTGTGCGTTTAGCCGTCAATAGAGTTCGCTAGCGACAGATTCGAGATTTGGCAGACCCCTTATATTTCCATAAAAATCGGTATCCAGATAAGGCATGGATTAACATAGTGAAATTCGTTCACCCTACATGTGATAGTATCATAGTTTCGCGTCTAGACTCCAGCGACAGATTCGAGATTTGGCGGACCTCTTAGATTCCCATGAAAATTGAATGTCTATGTAGAGTTTCAAGTGGTTAAATAACATCGTGAAATCCTTTTTACCCGGCCTATGATTGTTGGCGTCTAGCCGCCAATAGATTCGCCCAGCGACAGATTGAACTTTGAAATAGTGGACTTATAATTCCGTCCCCACATGCGGATCCAGGGGGCAACCAGGCAATGCCCCCCCCCCCACAGCCTGGAAAGAGGGCCAACACGTCAACAATTTATCGTAAAAATTGTTTTGCAGCAGTCAAAATCCAGCTATCTACATTGTAAAAATGGAAAAAATCGCGCCGCTTCGCGGCATGACACGAATTTAGTTATCATTTATGCAAATTTTGAAAATGAAAAAATTCAATCCATCACGTGTATGGCAGGGCCTTTCTTTGGCAGTAATTGCTTGCCGCAGGGCCCGTTCCCTTCATAAAACATTAAGGCAGACATGTTAGCTGGTACTAAAAATTTCGCGCAGCTTCGCGGCGCTAAATAATTTAAGTAGGTATCTACTATAACATGGCAATCCATATTTAAATCCTGCAAAGAGCAAAGACGTTTTTTTCGCCATTTTAGCCGATTCCCTTTTAAAAAATTTGGCAACACCCCCGCGAGTTGGTTTGAGATAAACGTTATTAGTATGTACTTATATGTGTAGGTATATTACGTAGCATGTATGCTACAAAGTATTGTGCTTTTGCGTTAAAGAAGCTCTGATACCAAAAAAACGTGACCGGCCCAAATCCGTGGAGAAAAAAAAATGGAGTACCATTTTGACAAAAAATGACCCCCAAACCGACGGCTGGATCCGCCAGTGTCCGTCCCCCCCACTCGAAATGTCGTGGCGACGCCCCTGATAGTCTACATAGGAACTTGATAGCCACCGGCATACATATTGATTGTGTTGCTCGTGTTTTATCCTACTATTACGAACCGAGTTGGAAATGTGTTCTTAAGTGTACGTTCTACTGCGAATAATTTTGAATTGTTTCAAAAAAGCTCACAAGGCCAAGTTTCTGTAAAATAAATATGTTGCCTTGTATCGCATTACATGTGCATCATAAAAGCTTAACAATTAGCATGTATGTGCAACAATGATATACTTACTTAACTGATCAAGCTATATTTAACTAGTCAAGTATATTCACCTTCAAAGTTTGTTGTCTGTCGATATCTATGTAGTATATATGATCCCAGCAGTGTGACGAGGGTGGTCTCCAGCCGGTGCTTGCCACAGTGGTGCCATCCAGTCTCAGCACTGCCCTCACACTGTCTGAAGAAGAAGAAGAAAAAAACATGACAATAGTTTAGCTGATATGATAAAGCCTTTGAAACTCTCGACTTTTCAGCACTTCAGTAAGGCAAAGCAATAACCATTATTTCAGATGTTCATGTGTGTTTTTGAATGAAATGTATTGCTAATAGACATAACGCACACATCACCTGCTCAGGCTACCACCAAATAAATCATATTTCCTGAGAAAAAACAATGTGCCCGTTCAGTGATGGTGGTGTTACTGACGCCTATAATATATAAACAAAACATAACAAAAGTATGGTTCGTACACAGAATTAACATGTATAGGTCATAGCGATCCGGAGAGGTGGAGCAGACACGAGATGCGCGCTAACTTAGTCACGTGCACCTGCACATGACTAAGTAGGTACAGCTTGTTCTATAGCCTTGGGTACAGCCAGCTCAGCTGCAGTTAATATGAATACCATCCATGCGATTTTTTAACTGTAGTTGCGGCACTCTGCCCCCAGGGGGTTAAGCCGCGAGGTCACAAGGATCGAGTGCCTGCAACGTTGGTTTCTACAAATATATAGAGAACCATGATAGCTAAATATAAACGGAACGAAGCAATCAAAGACTCTTGAACATGCAATGGCTGCAGTGCCTCCCTTTGATATCAGGTCAAATGTTTGGGCTCAAGAAGTCATCAAAGATCACACTGGCTGCTCGTTATCAAAAGTAGTTCTTTAACAATATTTTACCTAATGCAGATACGGCAATAATTTTCAGGCTAGGTTAGTCTTGTCCAGGTGGTTCAAACCATACTTAGAATGACAGAGCAGCATCAAACTTTAAGTTTGACCTCGGGTCAAGGTAATAAGAAGTCATGTTTGATGACCCGGGTAGGCCCGGCGCGTCCGACAACGCTCAGTCGGACGCATCTCAACGAGACAAATGCAGTCTCACGCCCCTATCTGTATTCCATATAGAGCTATCGCCAAAAAGAAGTGGTGTCCACAGGTGACCCTAGTTGACCTTGTAGAGATAAATTAATAAAAAATTAACCTGGTCTCACAATGAGGTATAATAACATGACTTTGAAAAAATGGTCTGTTAACATGCAAATTCTTTGAAAATGAAACTTTTGCATATTTTTCCCTCGAGAAATATATTGAAGGTCACGTTGATCAGCCCTTATCTTCGGTCCCGATATTTAAGTCCTAGATATACGAGTTGTATGTATTATGACCCAATTTAATCCTTTGAGTTTAAACCACTCTTCGGTCATGCCACAACCCAATTTGTAATATTTTTTGGATTGTGGTGTCACATGACCTGACCTGGTGACCTGACCTGAGAAGAACCAAAGTTACAAAATTCACAATGTACCAGCACTTTAAAACCTGCTCATCAATTCAGTGCAAGTACTATGGTATTGCTCCTTGCGCTTATATATTACAGGTGTCTGAAAACCAACCATGACTTTACGGACACACCGTACTAAAGCTTTCTTCTTTTCCAATATTTATGCAACCATGACTTGGCTTTCCCTGATGTTGATCAGTGTTGAACTCACTATTTGTCTTGCTCCAGTCTGAAGATGCTGACCGATCTGCTGAATGTCGTTCCACTCCGTCGGGTAATTGCTCAAGCAAACCCTGGCAGCCCAGTAACCTGTGGGCGACACGACAAGATGCTTCAGCAAACAGCTAGTTAAATATTAATTGTTTATTTTTTACATGCTACTCTTTTATAAGCCAGGTGCATAACATTGTAAATATGTTATAAAATATTTATATATCTGCAGCTACTTGACTCGTATATTGAGAAATGAGAAATCAAATCCTTTAAGGACAGAGTGCATATGCACGTGAACCACAAAAGCGACATAAAAACACACCTGAGACGTAGCTGACAGGAAGTAGCCACGGCGTCTTCACCGGAACAAAGAGCGGAACTTGCCGGGCTCTTCTCATGACAAGCAGTATAAGACTCAGCCCGACTATCATTGCATGATACTGGAGATCTTTCCAAACGTATGTCATTCTGTGTTAACTCTGTGGACAGAACATTCCTGTTAAAGATATGCTCCAGCCTATAGAAAGCAACTCAGTTAAAAAATAAATAAATAGCGTCGTATATATAAAAACAAAATGCCTACAAGTACATAGCATATGTACAAGTAGTAAGATAGGACAAATAAGAGCATTGTACTCACTTGATGTTAGACTATCTGTTGGCATGTCTGAATTTATTGATACTATCTTGCTGCATCCGTCAAACCTTGCAGGAGTCTGACGAGTCTGAAACATACAAATCGAACCACATTTCATTCCAGTGATTGATAGAGCAGCAACACTGCAGAGTTAGACTATAAAGTATCGGGCTGTTTAGTTTCCTCCCGGCGATCGTTTGGAAAATTCGTGTAAAGCCGCACAATGTGCCAGAACCACGTGATCCATCGATTCAAAGTTGGTATGACATGGACGTGACAGAGCTCAGCACTCCAGCAGATATAACATGCATTGAGCACCGAGATCATTGCTCGGGCATGGTCAGAGAGGTAACCTGCTGCGAACCAGTTCAGGAAACACGGCACCCCGGTACTGGTCCGCGCTAGTCCTCTCAGGCCCAACAAAGAACTGGGCCTGTTGGCCCTGCAATGAGAACCGGCACCCATTCTGGAATGACTGTGCTTGGCAGCTTTACACTTCATCATTGTAATCCTCTATTTACTCGTCCTTCACGCCAGTTTTTTAGTTGGTTTTCTTTGGAACTGAAGCGCACCATCGGAATCCAGCCACGTCTCGCTGAGTCACTAGTATTGGGATAAACAAGCGTTATTGGACTACACGTCCTGCACTGATGCCACCTGACCCAGTCTGACCCAGTCAGTCACTGATGCCACCTGACTGACCCAGCGGATGGGAGACTACTGGTTGGGTGGTGCTTCTTTCGGCTAATCTTGCTCAATAGGATCATTCATTTCATCAGACGGCTCACGTAAACTGATATTACAGTGATCAATTTATCTTACACGTATGCTGACATATTGAAACTAATGACGATCGCGGACAGAACGCGGATGCAAGCACGCCGTCCACCTCAATAAGCCGTATGTAAGACAGCCTGCCTTGGCTCTCCCAGTTCCCAGCAGAGGCGGGCTGCATGGTAGACGGCTGGGCCAGGCGCCAACCATTGCAGCCGGGCTAGACTTTTCGTAGGAGGACGACCGACTAACCTGCAAAATTCCGGCCAGACGTGCCACTCCCAAACAACATCGGATCGACGGCGCCGCTAAATTTACAACATCGGATCGACGGCGCCGCCAGACGTGCCACACCCAAGCAACATCGGATCGACGGCGCCGCTAAATGTACAACATCGGATCGACGGCGCCGCTAAATTTACCCCGGCGGCGCCGGCACAGGTGTGGACTGACCGAGCGAGGGGCGTGAGTCAGGATTGTGGAGAGCAGGTGTCACGGGCCCGACGACATAATACCGAAACATATTTTGTCTGATGAGATGGTCTTGATGAAGGGCACCGAGATCATTGCCTGGGCATGGTCAGAGAGGTACCCTGCTGCGAACCAGTTCAGGTAACACGGCAACACGTCTTCAAAGTTATCTGGAAATCTGCGGGATTCAATATGACTCGTATTTTCTGAACCATACTGCATTCTTAGTAAGGCTCGGTAGAACCCTGAGTCTCTCGCCGAACCTTGAAGATAAATACTTTTTGATTCGGGGTCCGTTTCACGAATTCATGCACAGACCTGACCCTCCGATAGAAACCAGTCTGTTTGTCGCATCCTACGCCAATGCGCATTTGGAATGCGTTACACACTTTATTTAGCACCTGTGTTCTTTGTCATTTTCCTGGTCATGACACCACTCTACTGATTTCATATCTATCTTCAAAATAAATAGACTCCAATAAACCTGTGCGTAATCTCGCATATCTTCAACATAAGCAGGCCCCAATAAGCTCAAGCTCCGACTGTGCTCTCAGCTCTGGCAGTAGGTACCGTGACAGTGCACAGCGGAGTTTGTTATCACAGTAAGCAGCGTCGGCCCACCGCCGTGGCGGGCCTAAACAGACTGGCTTTCTCCGTCGACATCGACTACCCGACATAAACACAGACACCAGGCGCAGGAACGGGTACGGAAAGGCACGGAAGCAGGACATGTTGCACGGTAAGTTATCTTGCTTTGTACATATAAAATTTAAGTTATTTGTATCACAATAAGATTGTGAAGATAGGATGGATTAAACAATAAATGTACGCTGTTTATATTGTTCTTTGCTCATATCCCTTATATTTCTACGCAATATATTCATATTCAAGTAAGGTAATGCATTGACAGTCCTGAAAATGGTGTAATTCTCATCATGATTGACCATTGGGCCATGAGTCACGTGTTTAAAAACGGAATACAGACAGATTTGAAATGGTGTCGCGGAGAGCCACCGTAACTCCCGCCACCACCATGGTAAGGCCGGCGGCCAAATTTCCAGCTGATATGCGAGCCCTAAATTCCCGCCAGACTCTATGAAAAGTCCGACTCCTGTCAGCCCGTCTCTGAGTCGGCCGGCGAAATTCCGCTCACTGGGTTACTGCAGTACAGCCGCTCCTGTTCTGTTGCCCACCGGATACCGCACCGCTGCACTGCCAAGTTCGTAGCCGGCCCTTTAAGCACGCATTCCAGACAGGAAAACATGACCGAGCTGCTCTGTAATTTTTTACAGGAAAGTGTGGCCGTGGTACACAATATGCACTGAACACTACTCAGCATTCAATTCATAAGTGCATAGGATTTCCAAACAAATATTTTAGCAATCTATTTAATTATTTTACGTCGAACATAATCCAAGGTAGTCGCTTAGTTTCATCGTAATGTATTACTTTCAAAGTTTTCCTCAAGCAGTTCTTTACAGATACTTAATTCCCTAACTTGTTAAGATCAGCAGTATCCGTGTTCAGAAAGGTGTCAGTCTCATCGGTCAGACCAATAACTGGGCCGGGCCGGGGGCCGCGGCTCTCCGCCAGTATCGGCCGTCCTGACAGGTGTAGCAGACCTGCCGGGGGCCGCGTCTCTCCGCCAGTATCGGCCGTCCTGACAGGTGTAGCAGACCTGCCGGTGACCGTCGCTCGCCGCCAGTATCGGCCGTCCTGACAGGTGTAGCCGACCTGCCGGGGCCGCGTCTCTCCGCCAGTATCGGTCGTCCTGACAGGTGTAGCCGACCTGCCGGGGGCCACGGCTCTCCGCCTGATCTGTCTGTGATGCATCCGCGGCCGTGGAATGTGTGCAGGCGGAGGTGCCAGGCGGAGGTGCCAGGCGCGCGACTGACGTCACAAGCTGTTCAGTCACTGCAGGCGACAGGCCTCCACTGGGCCGAGGCCAAGCCCGGCAAGATGCCTGAGCAGTGAGCACGGCTCCCGGAACACCCAGACAGGGCACGGTCTCAGAGACATCAAGGCAGAACACCCGGCAAAGACTCAGAAACACCCGGGTACGGTCTCCGAAACAGCACAGCTCTTACGCCCGGCACAGCTTTCGAATCACCCGGACAAGGCACGGTGCATGCCGGCCTCCGAAACACCCAGACAAAACTCACAGCACGGCCTCCGCAGGACCCAAACAAAACTCCCAGCACGGCCTCCGCAGGACCCAAACAAAACTCCCAGCAGCACGGCCTCCGCAGGACCCAAACAAAACTGCCAGCACAACTCCCGAAATATCCCAACAGTGGTAGAGCACGGCTTCCAATTAGTAACACATTCCATTCACACATGCTTGTGTCATGAATCATGAGAATTTGAAGCTTTTCCAAATAGAGCTCAAAATACCACTTCTAAAAGCAATTATAGCGCGCTAGTTTTGACGGCTTGAGTTATTGCGCTATCACATGTTGCACGGCTTAGATTGGCATAGACTCAAACCAATTTATCAGCTGCCCCCATCCAACTCGCTGAAAGTGATATTTGCAGATCGACTTTGATGTAAGATGGTTATTTTGCTTTTGTAATTCAGGTGGTTCATATTACGTCCGCTTATTAATCCTATAATTGTTTGCATGAGATGGTCAGGTATCTCAAGTACTTCACCTTGGCAACCATAGCTCTCATACTTTCTAGGATCCCAGGGGGGGGGACTAAAGTGCCCCCGTCTCCAGCACTGTCGGATCCAGGGGGCATCAGGGGCAAATGCCCCCCAAACCGCCTGAAATTGGCGCAAATTTACATATTTCCTGATGTAGAAGATCTACGCAACCTTTACAAAGGAAAGTTTATTTTAAAACGTTTAGCAATGCATAAGGGAGCAAAATCCGATGATTTTTTTATTTCGATAAACTTGTTTGGGGTGATGCCCCCCCCCCCATGGCGCCAAAAATTAAATCCTAGATCCGCCAATGCTCTCCAGTGCACGTTAGTGGCATACCCCTCTCCAGTGCGCTTGTTAAGGTACCCGGCATGCCTTTTACACGGTCCACCCTGTTCAATGCAGACATCACCTTAACCTGATCTTGAGTGTGACCGCAGCCACGGATCGCAGGCCATTCAAAGCGGAAGCAGCGATTTGAATCCGGGATGCCTTTACCGGGACGCGGAAATGCCAAGCGATATGAATTTGACAGAGCATCGATAACAAACCAATTTGTCACTGATTAGGTATTGCAACGCGAAATACATCGTCGATTTCGCGAACAAACTAGTTAGTTTACAAACCAACAAGTTTCGTTTCAAACTAACTAGTTAGTTTGTAAACTAACTGGACAGTCAGTTAGCTTGCAAACTAACTAGTTAGTTTGCATACTAACGGATTTCTCATACTAATTGTAACGTAGGTTTGCCATGTTATGTTATATGTTACATATAATACCTTACGTTCAGCTAGCACTTAACCGGTTAAGAGTTGGGATAAAATTTTAAAGTAAGTATTGCATTAGTACAACAAATGTAATAACACATGAGTTAAAGCATTTGGGCGTGATGTGTCACAGCAGGGAGACGATTACGATAGCTAGCCAGATAAACGCAAAACAGTCCGAACAAAACAAGCCTGCAGTTGTCGGACAACGGTACATCCACAGAATATGTATTATGTAGTACGTACTATGTTTGTACATAACTTCCTGTGGCTCTTCAGAGTTTGTCGTAATGAGTTAATAGAGGTGAAAGAAGACAATTACATGTCTGTGGTGCGCGCTGCTTTACATTTATCCACAGATTCAAGGCAAACTACAACTCAAGAAATAAAGTTGAAGTTAGCGAAAATGATTTTTCATCCTTCCTCAACTCCTTTTATTCCGACTATCAACAAAAAGGGACCTCAGGCTGGCGGACGAGGTAGGCGGGCGGAGGGTGGTGGTCGGTGGGCGGTGGTCGGTGGGCGGTTTTCTGGTGGTCGGTGGTGGTCGGTCGGTGGTCGGTGGTCGGTGGGCGGTGGTCGGTGGTCGGTGGGCGGTGGGTGGCGGACCATGTGCCATGGTCTGGCAGCCGCGGTTTCGCATCACGTGAGCCCCCATGCCAGAACGGTTTAACGACGGATGGCTGGCTGCCAATGAACTGTTGTCCGTGCTCCTCGTTACTGTCACTATTTGTGGGCCGCAATATCGCATTCCTCGGCACATAGTGGCTAATGAGGTGCGTTTAAACACGCTGTCGCTCATAGAAACAAAGAGTCGCACAAACTGGCTGTTGGGAGGTCAGTCGGTATACCTCCAGTTCGGTCGGCGTAAGAAAGAGCCCAACGATATACTACAGCCGCATAGTTGTCAGGTCCTAATATCACGACCACCAGTGCCGCACAAAACTATATATATATATATATATATATAGTCAAATTATTTTAAGTTGAATGTTGAGTAACTGGAGCCTTTTCGAAAATAGCACGCGAAATACGCAAGTTATTACTTTATTACTAAAAGAACACTGCACCTTTCCAAAAAAGTCTCAAATTATCTGTACGCCATTTGTGGTGCAAAAGATGAATAATTGTGTGAAACACGGGATTATGACATTCGTTTCTCACAAAAAGTGTAAAATTGAAAAAAACACGTTATAATATTTGGTCTTGATGACGTCAAATGAGGAGTTTTTGGGATAAAAAAAAAACTTCACGCTGCCATAAATTTGACTAGTGTATGGCTCATGTATTGCCAAACGCTAAAACAGTCACTGTAATCAATATGTTAGCAAAGAGAGACTATACATCATCAGGGTCCCAATTCAAATACATTGGGGACTGGGAATGTTAAGATTCAAAATCAAACTTCGGAATTTCTCTGTGATTCGACCTCAGTGGTTGTTTTACTACTGCCATACATAATTTCAATGCCAAGCAGCCAAAATGACTATCTCAACTCAAATATAATGTTAAGGTGGCAGTGTCCCTTTAAGATACTGGAGCGGTCAAGAGTGACGCACTCTGGTTCAGCATTGCGTGAATGATGGTCAAATATGATGTTCATTTTTGTACGTCGACATAGTGGCTGGTGTCTTCTTGAAAATAGCCCGCGCAAAGCAAGTTGATCTACTAATATTTTAGCCATAATACTTGACTACAGTAAATCAGTTTTTCCTCAAGGCAACACAATGTTTGTTTTTATTTGACCATCATTCACTCAATGCTGCACCAGTGTGCATCACTCATGGCCGTTCCAGTATCTCAAGTAATAACGTGCGTATAGCGCGTGCTATTTTCGAAAAGGCTCCAGTTACTCAACATTCAACTTAACATAATTTGACTATAGTTAGATATACAGATATATATATAATATATATATGTTATATATATATATATATATATATTATATATATGAATTATATATTATTATATATGTGTGGTGTTGTGTTGTTGTGTACTAAAAGGGAGACTGTCACTCCTTTCCCAAAATGGCTAACGTTGGCTTGACCACATCCTCCCTCAGTCGGACGCATAACTATGCACCTACAAACCGGCGTCCAAAAAAACTCACACCGAAAAATATCAATTGACACAACCCTCACCAGAAGCGACATGACAGGAAAACACGCGATTCCTCACCGTCACCTCTGACAGCGCCGACTTCAAGCTCTCGAAGCGGTATTTATTAGAGAGCTAGACTTCCAGATCAACACCCAAGTAAATGCCAGAGGAACACTGCAAACGGTTGATGGTCCCCTACTCACCAATGTACGATTGGAGTGGCTGTGTTCTCAAACAATTATTGTATTTGCGTTGTATAAATGTAATGTGACGTTATATTAGTGTTTCATGGATAAAAGATTGAGTTTTAAGTATTAAGGTAAAAAATATGTAAGACCCTGTATAGTGATATTAGATGAAAGGATATGGTAGAGGCAAAACATGTAGCAAGATGTAAAAATGTAATTCTAGTTTAAATATGTATAATATTGTAAAGGAAGTGTTACTGAGCCATGTATTGTGTACTGTGTTTTTGCAACATCGAATGTAAACTTGAAGCTCCCTAGAAAAGTGTCGCATGAATTTTGTATAAACTTGTATTGCCGCGAACCAACAAAATATTCAGTCTTGTAATGTCATTGAATGACGAAACGCGTTGACTTATATAAATGAATAATTTTTAACATTATCATATTCTTTTTGTGCATGAATATCCTCAGAGAGCATTCAAATGAAGCAAAGAATATAATAAGAAAACTTGAAACACCAACAAAAAGCTGATTAACGCCATTTCCGAGGTTGTGTTTAACCAAGAATGGTTAAACACATATATATATATATATATAGGATTAGGAACGGAAGTGTATAATACTATGCGTCTTTTTTCAAAGGCAGTGTATATAGTTCAAGATTGCTCAGAATGTATTGGTCAAAACTGATATTGCTTTCACCCCTGATCGTGATCACTGATCCTGTGTTTCCCAATGTAGTTAGAGGAATTCGGCAAATTGCGACTCCGCCCAGTTTTAAAGGGACAACTGCCAACCTTCCAAAAAGTTGTCAAATGTACGCCGTTTGTGGTGCAAATATGAAGTAATTGTTGTGATCACGATTATGACATTTGTTTGTCACCAAAACATCGCTCGATTTCATGAAAAACGGCGTTTTATATGCGGCTGATGACGTCATATGAAGGCATTTTGGAATAAAAACAAAACCTCACGCTGCCATTAAGTATGACTAGTGGAATGGCTAATGTATGGCCAAAGGTAAAACAAGTCGACTGTAATTTACATATTTTTAGCAAAGAGGAGATACGGACATCGGCTCACGGCCCCTTCAAATACATTTGGGGACTGGGGATTGTTACAGATGTCAAAACCAAACTCGAATTTATCTGTGATTCGACCTCAGTGGTTGTTTTAACTTATACCATACAAAATTGCAATGCCAAGCACGCAAAATGACTATCTCAACTCAAATATAATGTTAAGGTGGCAGTGTCCCTTTAAGTCGGTCGTCTCGCTCGGTGGTTTCGTCCTCAGTGAAACGTAGATAATCCTTTTGGGGTTGGGTCATTCTCGGGGGTAGAGTTCATCCTAGGTCGGCAATGGTTTGTTTTGTGCGGCTGTATTTCAATCCGTGCTGGGCCGGGGAGGGGTTTGTCCTGTGCAGCCGGGGTTCGTCCTGTTCGGCCGTGTCTGATCCTGTTTGTCGGGGCTCATCCTTGAGCTGGTGTGTTTGGCGGCCAGGACACGTGCCGTTGCTCGGCTGCCGAACTGGGCTATCACAACACACTGCGCTGGCAGGGGCCGCCACTCAACAGGGCGAGAGATGTCAGGTGTCACCGCCTGTAGGGGCGGCACTCGGCAGGGCGAGAGATGTCAGGTGTCACCGCCTGTAGGGGCCGGCCCTCGGCAGAACGAAAAATGTCAGGTGTCACCACCTGCAGGGGGCGGCACTCGGCAGGGCGAGAGACGTCAGGTGTCACCGCCTGAAGGGGGCGGCACTCGGCAGGACGAAGGATGTCAGGTGTCACCACCTGTAGGGGCCGTCAATTGGCACTCGGCAGGGCGAGAGATGTCAAGTGTCACCGCCTGTAGGGGCCGGCCCTCGGCAGGGCGAGAGATGTAAGGTGTCACCGCCTGCAGGGGCAGCAATCGGCAGGGCGAGAGATGTCAAGTGGCACCGCCTGTAGGGGCCGGCCCTCGGCAGGGCGAGAGATGTAAGGTGTCACCGCCTGCAGGGGGCAGCACTCGCAGGCGAGAGATGTCAGGTGTCACCACCTGAAGGGGGCGGCTGATGACACGTCATCACGCCACGTGATGTCAGCAGGTGTCATCAGTTGTCAGGACTGAGGACTAAGACGAGGTAAATGGTATGATCTGCTGGCGTCTACCATCTCACAACTCAGGCACGTAGCCAAGGAGGCGGAGGTGGCCCCATCTCCCCTTCCCCTGGAGGCCCGGTGGGCCCCTTTCGGCGCGCGCAGCGCGCTGAAAAGGGCCGACGAGACGGAACGAGCTGAAAAGGGCGGGCGGAAGATGGGTCACACAAAAAATCACGCGAAGCGTGATCTTTCGAGAATTTAGAGCACTTCAGAGGTATTTAGGGGCACCAGGTGCATTTTTGAAAGACCAGAGGGCCCTTGGACGTTCAACAGAGCCTTGTACATGTCAGAGGGGTCTCTGGACAAGCCAAAACAGCCCCTTAGCTGGTCAGAGGCCCCCTGAACACGTCGTATGAGCACCTAGACAGCACAGAGGACCCTTGGGAAGGTCGGAGAAGCCCCTGAGCATGTCGGCAAGGCGACAAAGCAGCCAGCGCAGTCCGACTAGAAGAATCACAAGGAAGATTGGAGGGACTCCTTGGCAAATCCGAGGGACCCTGGATAGACAAAAAGGGTCCCTGGGCCGATCGGAAGGGCCCTTAAACATGCCGGAAGGATTCCTACTAGATTGTAGGGGCAGGGGCCCTTGGACAGATCGAAGGGCCCCTGAGCATGTCGGCAGGGGCGGACAAGGCAGCCAGCGCAGTCCCTGCCTTATGTTAGAAGGACCTCTACACAGGCCGAAAGGTACCTTGCACAACACGAGGGCTTCTTGGAAGGTCAGAGGGGTCTCTGGGTAGACTGGAAGGCCCCAAACCACTTACAGACCCTAGATGAATATAAAATACAAAGAGGGCTTACTCGACGATACAAATATTAAAATCGGAGCTTTCGGGTATATTGTAACACCCTTTGTCAACGATTAAATGGCTTTCGGAAACATACGAAGGCTCCGATTTTATTATTTGTATTGTGGAGTAAGTACTCTTTGTATTTAATCCATATCACCCATTCCACATCATGTCTTTTCTCATATCCCAGATAAGTCAGGTCGGAAGGGCGTTGAAAAGGTCGGAGGGGCCTCTAGACGATCTGAAGAGCCCCTAGGCCTTTCAACAATAAGGATGCAGTTGTCCAGGGAGTTTAACTACAGAGCATATTATATGCTGGTAAAAATCGTGCCATTTCTCGGCGCATTTGTGTGTTTGATGCTGCTTTCCTATATGATTGGGCAAAGTAGTTCACTTAAGCACTTTTTATATCGCACTTTCTAAACTAAGCTAATCTACTGAAATTTTACGCCTCTCCGCGGCGCAATTATTTTAGGAGTTCCAGGTTTTATGCCTAAAATATATTTGACGTTGGTAAAATAGACTATAGCTGATTCCAAATTGATGTCGCTGATTCCAAAGTTGATATGGCAGTTTGCTAACTCCAGCTCCTAAAAATTGGTATGGCCATGCTATACCTGTCATACTGCATTTTCCATCCTTGGAATGTGTCTTTTCATCCGCTTTGTTATGTCCTTTCAACGCTTGAAAAGGAGCCCTTTCAACGATCGGGTAAGGACGCTTTTGAGGCGCCGGACCCCGGAGAAAATCCTGGCTACGTGCCTGGCTCATGGGCCTCTCTGAGGGTCCTGAGGTTCCTGGTCCAATCTAGCTCATCAAAAGTCGTAGAAAAAAAGGTGTCTCACAAAATCAAGCGGCCGAAATCCGTAGAGTTTTCCATGTGCCTTTTAGGGAAGGCCTTTCAACGCTCGAGAAGAAGCGATTTCGAGGCGCCTCCCTCCCTGGACGAAATCCTGGCTTCGTGCCTGTCACAACTCAGTGTCAGAATTGAGAGCCAGGACGAGGCAGATCAAATGATCAGGCTCGAGTCTACCGTTCCACACCACGGTGATTGGTAATCCATCAATCACTGACGTGAGTGAACAGGCTGTTAATCATGTCAGGCTATTTGAGAAGCTCTTTAATCTATTTCGGTTTAACCCTCGCCAGTGTAGGGCAAGATCACCGCGTGACAGTGTAGGGGGGAGTACGACCCCCTTGGCGTTTGACCCCTAATTGAGAGCTTTGATTAAAAAACGAGCGTGTTGATTTTGACGAGAGGAAGCCATTGACTTCTGATTTTAAGGTCCAGGGTCGTCAATAGGTGACCTCTCAGGTCATGTCAAAGTCAAATTGTCCATCAAAATCAGTAAAATGATAAAAAATTAGACTTATCGAGCTAAAAATGGTAAAAGAACATCTTAGAATGCTAAATAGACGGCCAAATTTTGAAATCAGCATCACAAAATGGAACCTAAAAAAACTGCCAAATTTAAAAAAAGGTCATATCAAGGTCATCTGAAGTCAGTGACCTTGGTTGACTTTTTGGCAGTGCTGACCCCAGTTGAACATTAAATCCATTGTAAAATTGAATTCCCAGAATTGAATCAGCGTCACAAACTGCACTAGAAACGGACAGAAGACGAAAAAAGACATCTGAGGTCATCGGAGGTCAGAGACCTCTGTTGACCTCTGAAAAGGTCAATCGAGATCGCAATCTCTACCGAAGCCACGACTGCCACCAAGAAACACCTTTACATATGCTCCTAAACAACGAACACTCGGGAACTGCACATGTTTCAAGGATCGTGAATACGCGACGCCAGTTTTGTCAAACACGACCTTGAGAAACAGGTCAAAGATCATGGGTCATACGGGTTAGAAGTTCAATATTTTCAGAGTATGTGTAAAATTGATAACAAGTAAGCTACTGAAAGTTTCATTGCAATCGGTTTGTATTTACGTGAGTTATTCTTAAAAAACCGAGAGGGTGGCATCCAACCCCCGACACTAGCGAGGGTTATAATGTGCATTGAGAGCAGTCCTCGGCCAACACAGAATTTCAAAACATTCATCCAGTTACCAACGCGCAGGTTTTTCGTCCACGGAAAAACAAGGTATAAGTGCTTTTCTTTGTCTCCAAGATTATACATGCTGCTGGCTTTAAGCCGCTTAAAAGGTCTTGGGCTGTGTTGTCGGCTCATCAGAGCGTTCCTAGTCGTATAAAAAAAAAGAAGTTGTAACTAAATATCACGTGAGCAATATCCGACGAG
>VOPJ01015344.1:0-34486 GCA_014673585.1 Semibalanus balanoides
CCAGGAATTCCTGATGTGGCTGATATAACATACATGTTCCACCAGCAGCTGCGGACTCCAGAGCCCAGTTTCATTCAGTAAGACCGAGGATTTTGTGGACGTATTAAATCATACCATGCAAAATAACGGGTCTGCTGTTTGGAGCTCTTGGACTTAACATCGCATCGCTGTCATTACGTAAAACTATCTTCATATTTATCTACATATAATAAGAAGTTGGGGCGAGGCGCTGGATATAGATATCCAACGCCTCGCCCCTCGTAGCATCATTGCATGCCTCACGTACCTTGAACATCGAATCCCCCCGACCTTGAGACATTGTGGTTACACCAACTCTGATGATCGTGACATGCCTTATTGGTCATGATAGTTTATCATGAGATGATAACCGTGAGAGAATGGCGGACCGTGGGAGAATATGAACCCTGGTCGTGATGATCTTGTCACCGTACGAGGTAGGGATGGCGGCTGGGCCTACCTCCGCTCCGAAGATGAGCTCGCCAATGGGCTCTCTCAGCACGCCGGGAAGGATACGGCCCACGGCGGGCGGGTTACGTCTTCGTCAGAGGGGGAACGTGACCGTGTGGGCAGAGGTGACCTGGGAGGGGGGCGTGACATCTCGTGACCTTTAGAGACGACAGGTGCCACCACCGGAGTGTCTTGACGCGGTACGGCAGTAGGCGATCTCGGTACACCGGCTTATAATAGCATATTGTATGCTGTTTTGACGATGCTCTTAGATGCACGCTTGTAACTAACTGGGTTTATGGTTGTTCACGGCTTAGTAAAAACTGAAACACGCCGTTCCGATTTTACTGGTTACGTGGGTAAAGGTTTATACTCGTTGGTGGTCATAAACGAGCAGGTACAGCTGCTCTGCACTGCACCTGTCTGTAATGACCCATTTTTCTCATCTCCGTGCACGGATGGCCTGATGCACCCTCCAGGGTCACCGTTCAAAACAATACAGGTATCTGTGTTCTCTCGACCCGCGCTGGCACAACTAGGCGGTCCTGTCATCCTGCCCTCCGCTGTCTCGCCTGCTCCTGGTACTCGTCACACCAGCTGACGGAGTGCAGGCTGAGCAAGGGGAATAGGGTGGGGGAGCGGGTGATAGTGCGGGTGCGGCTGAGAACTCATACAGCTGGCTGTTGAGAACGCGTATGGAGCACTGGATAGTGGATACATGAGAACCGCCCTGTACCCGGTACCCGGAACCCGGTGGTACCCTGTACCCTGCACCCGGTACCCTGTACCCTGTACCCTGTACCATGTACCCGGTACCCGGTACCCGGTACCCTGAACCCTGTACCCTGTACCCGGTACCCGGTATCCTGTACCCTGTACCCTGTACCCGGTACCCTGTACCCTTTACCCTGTACCCTGTGCCCTGTGCCCTGTACCCTGTACCCTGTACCCTGTACCCGGTACCCGGTACCCGGTACCCGGTACCCGGTACCTGGTACCTGGTACCCTGTACCCTGTACCCTGTACCTGGTACTCTGTACCCTGTACCCGGTACCCGATACCCGGTACCCGGTACAGGTTACGGTACCATGCGTCCGAGTGTCAGTGCCAGCGGAGCCCCCGCCCCCTGGTGACCCTCGCAGTGACCTTAGCCGTGCAGCCTACTGTAGTACTGCAGGGACTCGGACCACGGTGGCGGTGTGGGGAGGATCCATGGTGCCGTGCGCTCACCTCCCGGTGCAGAATAATTACCGCTTTAGTCCCCCCGTTAGAACAATCGCTGTCCGAGCCGCTGGGATGGCTCCATTGTAGGCTGGGAGATTCTGTGATATGGAGAGGTAGCTTGTCCACCGCTGGCAGGTAGACAGGTAGAATATTCACTGGAAACAGGTAGACTCCAGGAAGACTCCATTGCGAACAGGTAGAGTCTCCTTGTGAACAGGAAGAACCTCCTGACGGACAGATGGAATCTGCACAGAGACAGGTAGATATTCCTGGAGTCTCCTTGCGGACCGGTAGATTTGTAAGACAGACCGGTACAGGCGGCTCAATGGGATAGGCTGGGCAATCCGTGATGGACGTCGCTTTGTGTCACGCTGTGTCGCGCTGTCACGCTCGTTTGCTCGCAGCTGTATGAGTGGGATAGTTGACCAGCATGGAAAGACATACGGGCTTTTGATGCACGAGACAGGTAGATGGTGGATTTTGGGGGGGAGGTATGGTGCGGGATTTGGGGGGTATGTTGCGGGATTTGGGGGGTATGGTGCGGGATTTGGGGGGTATGGTGCGGGATTTGGGGGGTATGGTGCGGGATTTTGGGTTGAGGCTGTGTGGTGATGATAAATCCCCTTCCCATTGTTATATTTTATTTGGCTATCATTAGCTCATTTTTTGTGTAGGTATCCATTGGCTAATTTGATGGAGGAAGTCAATGAGTGTGTGAACATGTAAATAAGTTATTTATTAAGCAGTGCAATACAATGCCTGATGGAAAATTAACAGTTCAAAACAAAACTATGCTTTGTTTTCGATGAAAAGCACCTAGCCTTCCGATTTGCACAGCATACATCGACAGGTGTGTTCTGTGTAGACGATCTTTGGGCTTGTTGCAGCCCCTGCCCGGCACCATACTGGTCTCGGCGCCTTATGGAGGACACTGGGTTATGCAAATACGGCGACCGGTCTCAGGGCCATCTCTGCCTCGGCAGCTGACGGGTGGTATTGCCGGCTCAGTGAGTCACTGCGAGAGCTGCCATTATGGCCGAGCTGCCAGGTCCGCCCTCGGTACATATACGTGATGGTCTGCTGAGCAGTGGCTCATGGTAGGGTTTTAGTCGCCATGGCTGTCCAGCTTCTCGTCCAGTGTTAGCTGGTTGAAATTGTTTTACTTGGCGACTGAGTCTGATTCTGTAAATAATTGCAGGATAATGTGACTTTTGGAAATTTTGATTAATATTTACTTTATACCTTAAACCTTCTGATCAAGCGCATAGTTGCATTTGAGGTTTTCGGTTATCAAAAAGGTACACTCCACTCCAAAAAGGTACATCTCGTACCGCGTTAAGATCACGGCGTGTATGTGGTTTGCTGTACTGGACCTCCGACACCAGTGCAGTGTCGTGCCCGTGGCCTGCTGCCGTACCACAAGTTCAGGTTGTGACCGCAAGGTGGCAGCAGTGCGCCTACGCGTGGTGCGTCCCGACTGCTAATTTGACACTTGTTTGACGCGTGAATGCTTTTTGCACCGCCACCATCACCGCTATTTGGGCGCCTGACATGCACATTGTGGAAGATGTCGCAAGTGTGCCTCGTAAGTAAATGAAGTGAAGGCGCTGGGAACGTAATGTTACAGTTCCGTTGACCTGAAGCGGTAGGTAGGTAGTAGATGGTAGTAGGTACCGATAACGGGTATTCCTAATTTGGTGCGCAGTGGGCGGGACCCCTGACATGCGTCGTACGGTCACCTCCCCTCGTCCGATTTGTCTAAGTTTATCACGGACTGGCAACTGCCACAGAGGGGTGCAGCTCTGCTTTAATATGTGCGTGTCCTGTATGTAGTTATTTTTGTATGGGGTAAAAACCGTCTAAAAACAATGCTTGGGAATGTATAGGCAAATGATGAGCTGGCATTCGGCGTACGCCGGTCAGCAGTGTCTTAGGATTGGTTTGGAGCTGGGTTGCGGAGTGGAAAATTATGGCTAAAAATAAGCATAGAGTGGAAATTCAACAACAGAAATATACGTTCTATGCTTTATCAATAACCATTAAACAATCACCCGCTCACCAGAATAAGTAATAAACTATGCAAATTTGTACCTTTACGGTGCACCCTCCATTTGTAGGTACCCTCCACAGGCTGTCCATACCATTAGCTACATCCATACATCAGTAACAACTAACAGGGTTCCATTTAACCAATGCAAGGAGTGGAAAATGTACAGTAAAACACGGGAAAAAGAGTGGAAAAATAATACCGATAGGGTTTCATTTTCCACCTAAATTTCCAAATCTTAGGACACTGCCGGTCAGTGTTTTCTAACGCGGCTTCTCGCATCAGTGCTGCGTGTGCTCGTCTATCGGTTGATATTGAACTATTACTTCAGATTTTCACCGATAGGTGTCCAGGGACAGGCCATCCAGATGGCGCTGGGCACTGCGCAGGTCACATAAGTTGTCAGGAAGCTTGAAAGGCACAACCGTTCAAAATGATAGATTTGGCAATCTGCCCACCCCACTGCATCACTGAGCTGCACTGCCGCTGGAATGCGGAACAACTGTCTTCACGTGGTTGATTACAAATTCCATTGGTAAGGCGAAACATTGTTTCTTCTTGTTCTTTATGACAGTGCCGTCTACCATGCACTATTCGTGCAATAAATCCATGCCAAAACAATGCAAAATACTTATCAATAACCTCTGATATACATCATGTGCATTCTTACATAGTATGAATACGAATACGAAGTTCCGTTGCGTCAGCCATGCTGCCTTTTCCCTCGCTGAATACCGTGTGGTCTGACAGACCTGTGCTCGGCCTGCACCACCCAACACCGCACACACCTACCTGGTGCTCACAGACACTCAGCAACAGCATCGCTAATCTCCAGAATGGTAAAGACACGCTTTGTATTCGTAATCCGCACAACGGCTCACCCATCGTGCCCGAGGAGCGGGTGCCGCTTGTTGAACAGGAAAACAACATCGCGCGGGGACATATCGAATCGATGACGGCAGATCTTGTGACCGACTCCGGTGACGACGCCTGCCATATGCGGCGGCCGATGATATCATTGTCGCCGAATCTGCCGAGGGGGTGGAGGCAGTCTGGTCGATGATTACATCAACCCGCTTACGAGTTCGACGCTGAACGCCAAATTCGATTCGGTTTTACAAGCTCTGTGACGTCTGTCCGTCCAGAGGCGTGATTTCAGTGACACGTGTAGGGGTAGATATGAGAGAGTGGCGGCAATTCGAGCCCTGGACACGCACATGGGATTTAGAAACAGAGCTGCGCCCCTCTGTGGCAGTTGCCAGTCCGTGATAAACTAAGACAAATCGGACGAGGGGAGGGGACCGTACGACGCATGTGTCAGGGGTCCCGCCCCCCTGCGCACCAAATTAGGAATGGCCGGTGTCGGTATCGATAAATCGCACACGTCCATTGAAGATTGACATCGATTGGGAATGTAATCCGTCGTAGTGTTGACTAAGAGAGCGTCCGAGGGCAGCGGAGGGGACGCAACACTGGACGCTTTGTCCGTTCGTGAGGAGGGGCGGGGAACGAAGGTCACCTTGTACACTGACGTGGGCGGGAACCATTCTCTGTACAACGCCCAACGCACACCGGGCAGTGAACAGTCTCCTGTCTAACGCACACCTGGGCAGAGTGTCCTGTTCAACGCACACTGGGCAGAGTGTCCTGTTCAATGTATAGTGAACACTGAACAGTGAACAGTCTCCTGTCTAACGCACACCTGGGCGGCATGTGACCTTCGCTGTCGGTCCGCCCTAAAACCCCAATCATCATCATCATCTAACGCACACCGGACAGTGCTCTGTTCAACCCAACGCACCATGGGCAGTGGTGCCCTGTCTAACCACACATTGAACAGGACGCTGGTGGGGGACGCTGGTCTAACCACACATTGGACAGTGCCCTGTCCCACGCACAGTGGACAGCGTCCTACTAACAAAGCCGAAGGCGCGGACAGGCGGAGAACGAATGACCTCGCGGACAGACAGATGGTGCACCATCTGTGGTCACCAGACCACAGATGACAGGTCACAGACACCAGACCATGGTCTGCCCTGACGTGTCTGTCTCCTGTGTGTCACCGCGGAGTCGCTGGGTCACTGGGACAGCCGGGACAGCCGGGACCAGCCGGGACAGAGCCGGGACAGCCGGAACCAGCCGGGACCAGCCGGGACAGAGCCGGGACAGAGCCGGGACAGAGCCGGGACAGCCGGGACAGCCGGGACCAGCCGGGACAGCCGGGACAGCCGGGACCAGCCGGGACCAGCCGGGACCAGCCGGGACAGCCGGGACAGAGCCGGGACCAGCCGGGACAGCCAGGACAGAGCCGGGACAGAGCCGGGACCAGCCGGGACAGCCGGGGCGGGGCTGATGACACCGGACGGTATGCGATGCCACGCTTCTGACCGAGGCTACAGCGCGACCCTCCGCCCACGCTCCTACGCACACGCGCCGCGCTCTGACACCCACACACAGGAGCCGCGCACTCACGCACATGGTGCGTCAATATTGACTATGCGCAGGAATGTGCCTTCACCGCCGCTCCTTGTCGCCGCCGCCGCCGCCGCTGCCGGGGAAGTCAATGGACCGGCACACTGGAGTGATTCTTGAGCGGCCGGGAGTCGGCCTCTGACTCCCTACCTCCGGAGAAAGCAGCTTGGTCTCCCTGCACTACCTCCGGTCCGCAGGCCGCAGCCTCCCTCCATTCCCTCGCTCCCCTGCCGTGGAGGAGGGGGATGGCAGAGGGGGTGAATGGCCGCTGGTATTAGCACCGAGAGGATGGGTTGGGTATTGGGGGGGGGAGGGGCTTCGATAGACCGCATGCCGGGCGGGTTTGCGCGTGACCTTGACAGAGGTGCAGGTTCTGTAAATGAGGGCGAAGTTCACCGCGTGGGTTGGGCTTGGACACGAGGCTAGCATATATACAAGTCAACTGCCATGGTGTTTCGGTAGCCCGATAATATATCCCAGGGTCAGATTACCTATATGTCAGTCTAAATGAATATCTATGTCTGGTGAACATGGCGCACTGGAGGGCACTGCGCCTGGAGTGTCATATTGTTTACTTCTCCCAGTTCTTTGTTATTTGTCTGAAGAGCACTGCTTGACCCGCACTATTAGGTTGACTTCTACCCTGCCCTGCCCTGCCTGGCCGATCTTGTGCGCGATCCCCCCCCTCCTCCCCCACCCTACCGCACCTGTTTAATGTCCCTCGGACCGGATACCCATCCCCAGTCTGGGTGCATTGACTGTTGATTACGCCTTCCGGAGGTTCCTCCGGGTGTTCCTCCCCTGGCCTGGCCGTGGCCCGCTGGCTTCAAGCGGAAGGATATGGGGTTTTAGGGGGGGGATGTGGAGGGGAGCCCATGCTCGCACCTGACCAGCCTCGTCCCGTGTTATTTTGATCATCGAGGAGGCCGGCGCCAGCTAGTTTTCTATTTCTGCGTTTGCGCCGCACTGTGGCATTGGGAGGCGCGGTAGGATTTGTCACATTGCGACATAGTCGGCGCGTCTGCCCGGCGACCCCGCAGTTGAACCTCGCAGTTCACTGGCTAACGATGCCAGCTAGCCGTCCGGCTGCGATGGCTGTTTTCCTCTAGCTGTGCCTCCGGTTCATTATGAAAAGAGCACGGTTTCTTCGTAGTGTAATGCGGCAAGAATCTGAGTCAATTATCTAGCTGTTGTTAAGTTTACCTGGTATAAACGGATGCGCAGTTAATATCACTTGACAGCGAAATTACGAAACGGTTAGTCGATTTTGGCCCTGTAACTTGTATAATAAAACAAGTAAAACAATTTGGCCCTGTAACTTGCCCTGTAACTTGTATTCCTGGCTTGTAACGGGATTTTTAACTTCAGCTCGACACCTACCAAGGCAGTTAAGCACAGTCGAATTGACTACAAAGTTTCCTCATCACCGTGTAAGATGCATATCAAGCGTCATGGTTTTTAACGTGTTCTGCGCAGTTGATACACAGATCTGAACACATCCATACTACTGGTGATGTTTGTGGTGGATATCTGCTGATCCATGCAGCTGCGCCGTCCAGCCCGGTCCTGCGCCCCGTCCTGCGCCGTCCAGCCCGGTCCTGCGCCCCGTCCTGCGCCGTCCAGCCCGGTCTGTCCCATCTATTGCTGGGACCCTGATGACACAGCTGTCCGGGCACCCATCTGGCACCCCCCCCCCGGCGGTGCTGGACGACCGGCCAGCTGAGCGGGGGCGGGAGAGGGGGTGCTGAGTCCGCCGCGGGGCACAGTGATCCATCAGTTCTGGACAAGCGACGCGTGCCTAACGCGCTGGAGATAAGCTCCCTCCTGACCCCCTCTGACCCCCTTACCCCGGGGAGGGGGGGGGGGGCGCCGGCTGCCGACCGGGCGTCCCAGGAATGTCACCATGTTTCCCGTGTCCCCTGCTACCGCTGCGGCAGCGCCATCTGTGGGACACCGGGGTAGCGGGACCGGGTAACCGGCAACCGGCCGAGGCAGGGGCTCTGATAAGCTGCACCACGGTCCTCCGTAGATGTGGCTTCCCCGGAGATGTGGGTCGTCTGGAGATTTGGCTTCTCCGGAGATGTGGATCAGATGTGTTTCGGTTGAGAGCTGAGCATATGTTATGTTAAATTGGCTACCCGCAAGTCAGGGTTGGGAGTAACTCACCGATTCGCATTGGCTAAAGAAACCTCAAAGAATAAAGCCAGGAGCGAGAGACTTAAAGAAGGTGAGACCTTAGCTTGTTTTGTAGGACACGTGGCTTCCACCGGCACGCAAGGCATACAATGTTTTATCTTGTTTCTTTTGACAGAGAATTTCACGCTACCGAAATCTGGGGTTTCCATGCATAGTTGTTATGGGATCAACGGAAGAAAAGACCTGCCACCGGACCCTTCGTGAGCGTGTTTTGTAAGCCGATTTATGACATGACACGTGCCATGAACATGCTGTGTTACTCGACAGCCGGAAGTCCCTCCCCTCTCCCGCCCCTACTCCACTAACGTGCCAGCATGCTCGCCCCGAGACAGGTCCTAATTCCTAGTCGGAACAGGAGGTGGCTGTGTTCGCCACAGCGCGCGCCCTCCCTCGCGACTGGGCCCTCTCCATGCCGGCTCAATTCGCCGGAAACTCACCAGAAACGCACCGGATACGCAACGGAAGCGCGCCGGATGTCGCGTGTTTCCGGTCTATGTAAGCCACCGCCGCCGGCCTTCGCTGCGCGTTTGTTCTCCCGGATTGTTTTCTCCATTGGTGGAGGAGACCGGCGCTCTTATAACGTGCCGCGGGAGAATCATATTTCTGTTCTGCATTTCCCCAAGGGCTCTTTCCGTTCGTGTATCTGGGCCGACTTGTTTTTACAAGAAGCTATCCGTCATGCCGGAGGTGGTCTTATCAGCATATCTGGCTCCGGTCGATGTTTTCTTTCTCTCTCTCGCCGCCTATTGCCCGTGTTTGCGCCAGTGCCCGTGTTTGCCTGGTCTGCCAGCCGGCCCGCGCCTCATGGCCTGCGCCGACTGGCCGTCCCGTCTCGTTCTTTCATGGCGGTCAGGCGTTTTTTTGGCCAGTCGGCCAGATCTGTGTTATCATATTTGTTCTGGTTACTGTCGAGCTCCTGCTCAGGGACCATGGAAACGCCTCTCTGTGAAGATAAAGTAAAGGCATCTTTGAGAGAATACTCCGAATAGAAACCTGGCGAGCATGCTCAGTTTAATACGTAATTTTACCAAATGTGTAACCCTTTTGTAACCGTCTCTCTCTCCTCTTCCCTTTCCTTTGATCTCCTCCTCTCTTCACCACCTCCTCCCACATCCTGTTCCTCTGCCGCTCCTCCTCACTGCCCCTCCCCCTCCACCGGCCGTTCTGTTCCAGCCACCTCCGCCCGCCCTCACCGGGCCGTGTTCGGACGCGGGGCCTAACTGTGCGTTATTAAGCCTGACGGGCTGACACGGCCTTAGCAGGGCGGTACGCTGGTGCGCCGTCCGTCAGTGCTGATTGCAGGTCTGCAAACAACACGGCTGTGTGCAGCCGGCCGGTGGAGTGGCGGCAGTGTGACCGGCTATGTGACCGGCTGTGTGGCGGTGTGTGCGGGCTGTGTGGCCGGCTGTGTGGCGGTGGTGTAGCCGGCTGTGGGTTGGCGTATGTGGTGGTGTTGGTGCGGGCTGTGGTGGCCGGCTTTGGTGGCGGTGGTTTGTAGCCGGCTGTTGGTTGGCGGGTATGT
This sequence comes from Semibalanus balanoides, assembly GCA_014673585.1. Classification (NCBI taxonomy): domain Eukaryota; kingdom Metazoa; phylum Arthropoda; class Thecostraca; order Balanomorpha; family Balanidae; genus Semibalanus; species Semibalanus balanoides. The sequence goes on from VOPJ01015344.1 coordinate 9,930, forward strand.
GGCCGGTTTGTGGCGGGCTGTGTGAGCCGGATGGGTGGCGGTGGTGTAGCCGGCTGTGGTTGGAGTATGTGGCGGGTGGCCGGCTGTGGGGGCGGGTGGTGTGCCCGGGCCTGTGGGTTGGCGTATGTGGCTTGGTGTGGCCGGCTGTGTGGCGGTGGTGTAGCCGGCTGTGGGTTGGCGTATGTGGCGGGGTGGCCGGCTGTGGGGCGGTGGTGTAGCCGGCTGTGGGTTGGCGTATGTGGCTGTGTGGCCGGCTGGGTGGCGGTGGTGTAGCCGGCTGTGGGTTGGCGTATGTGGCGGTTTGTGCGGGCTGTGTGGCCGGCTGGGTGGCGGTGGTGTAGCCGGCTGTGGGTTGGCGTATGTGGTGGTGTGTGTGGCTGTGTGGGCCGCTGGGTGGCGATGGTGTAGCCGCTGTGGTTGGCGTATGGGTGGTGTGTGGCGGGCTGGGTGGCCGGCTGTGGGGCGGTGGTGTAGCCGGCTGTGGTTGGCGTATGTGGTGGTGTGTGCGGGCTGGGTGGCCGGCTGTGGGGCGGTGGTGTAGCCGGCTGTGGGTTGGCGTATGTGGCGGTGTCGGTGTGTGTGCGGGCACGGGATTTGTGCGGTGTGCACTGAGTGAGCGCACCGAGACGTTGGCGAGAGCTGACAGGACGTGATGGCAGTGCGTGGTGTGTCGGCAGCTGATGTCAGAGAAGGCCGAACATCATTTTAAAACGAGGTTTAGATTTCGCTCAGGACTGGATTCAAAAGAAAATGAACAAATATTCAAATCTTATTTTTGTGTAAGACCATCTGTTTTCTTGAACTTAGCATTAAAGCTTTTGGGATTTTGATACATATCTTAACAATGCGCTCGTCTTCGTGTGCCTTCAGCCTCAGTCAATGAGTCATTGAGTCATATTGGGAGGCCCTCTCAACCCACTTTCGAGTCATTGAGTCATCCTGAGAGGCCCCCTGCTTCCAAAACGCTCACGCCATACCCAGCGATGTCTGCCTCACCTAGCCAGAAAATCATCACCACGTGGTTATTTGGAAAAGTTCCAGCCAGCTTTCGGGAAAAACTCGTCACGGCCGCGCCAACATGCATCAATCGCGTCACTTTTCCGTAGCCTTCCGAAGCCGGCGGACTAGCCATGTCCGGCGACTCACGTGATTTATAACATGGAGCTACCTCCCTGCTACCAGGCAACGAAAACACCCGCTGCAAATCTGGGGATTTATCGAACCTGGGGATTTATCGGGAACGCCTGCTCGCTGCTAATGTGTTGTGTGTTTTGGGCGGCGCGGTGCTGGCGGGCGTCCGCGGTGTAGGAGCGCTCCCAGTGGTTGCCAGCTGTCGTCGCCCGTTGTAGATTACGTTGCTGGTGGTGGCGAAGTCGCCTCTGGCAGATAAGCGTGTTCTTTGAAGTGTTCTTATCACGTGACGTCATCGAATCTCTCAATGTCCGAGGGGGATGTTCTTTACAGTATGTTCTCCACTTGACCTCGTTCGCACTCTCCCTGCTCTCGATAGCTGGAACAGGTGTGCGAGTCGTACGTGATCTGTTGGACTCGACCTCCAGTTGCCTCGGCTGGTGCCTGAGGGCATGTGGCGAAACATTCGCGGCGTTACTCACGGTCAGATTGCGCAAAAATGTCTGCGGAGCTTGAATGGATTAGCTTAACGGCCTCGTTTGCGGCTCTGTACGTGGCGGTATTTCTGGTGGCCGAACCGGAGCGGTAGGCGACTACAGAACTCTCACGCGAACGCCGCAAAGCTGATGACGTGACACTCGCAAGTGATGCAGGGCGAAATTCGCAACATAACATCGCCGGTCCGACTCGTGACGTCAGGGATATGACGTCATCGGTTATCATCACTGATCACCGTGTCATTGATTTGATCGGTGATGAAAAGCTGTCTGGTGTGAAGTATCTGTTGGCAGCCAGCGGCTGCCTCTGATGCACCGATGAAGCACCGTGTAAACACCGTGTAAGATGGACCGCGAACAAACTCTGCGCTCCCATCATGGCTTGAGATTGCTGGACCATTGCCAGACCATTCTGAANAATGAGTTGTCTTAGGGGCGCCCTGTGCTCCTGAAAGGGGCGCGGAGTAGGCTAATGAGCGCCCTGTAATCCTGGCAGAGACACTGAGTAACCTGAGGGCGCCCTTCTGGCGTCCTGGTGGGGGCGGCCCCTGCGGCCCCCGCTGGATCCGCTCCTGCCCAAATTAAATTTGAAAGCAATATATGTATTTTTGAATCACTGATTGCTCCCGAAGTATATGAGTACCTACCTCATGACGTCATTCTTTGAAAGTACGTTTTTTCCAGATACAGAAAAATAAATGGCACCACTATTTTTCGGAGACAAAGCTGGTTAAGAAAACGCCGTTGGTATTTATATTTATCAATTTTTATTCCGCCGTTCTCGACGCAGGCCGACCCGCGGCCTGAGACGAGCTGTCTGCTGCAGCCGCCGCGACTATCGGCGGGCCGGACTCGTCAACTGCAGCAGCAATGCGCGCGGAGCCGACCGACACTTACACAATCGGCCCTATCAACGCTCGGTCTCTGGCACCCAGGCCTCATGAGAGTCTTCATCTACTAGATAGCGAGGGAGTCGAGATCCTGTGTATCTCGCGAAACATGCTGTCGGAAGACGTGCTCGAACGCCGTCCTCCTCGTGCGGGATACAGACTGTTCGGTGTTGACCGCTCGGGAGGTCCAGGGGAGGCGGTGTCGCCGTCCTGGTGTCGACGAACCTCCGAGTGTCGCGACTGCAATGACACCAGTAACGCGACCAGGCGTCGAAGCCCTCTGGCTGTCGGTTCGGGGCGCCGGCCAGACTCAGTGATCGTTGGCGCCATCTACGGCCGCCGGGAACACTTACAGCTCGGCTGCGTGCCGCTTGTAACGCGAGCAGTTCGAGGCGCGCTCGCCACGGGGAAAAGCCAGTGGTATGCTCTCGGTGATTTTAATGTCAACCTTTTAAATGTTAACTCTGCTGACACTGTTCATTTTAACGCACTTTTACATGATTTTAACCTGTTTCAACTTATATCTGGTCCGACTCACCCTCACCCTGTATCGTCGCTTCTGGATTTAGCGGTCACTAGTGTATCTTCTCACAATGTTCATGTCTCGATTTTACCCCATCTTATCGCCGATCACTTCCCGATCATTGTCAAACCGTCTGCTCCTCGTTTGCGTCGTAACCCCAATCACCATCAGCTCGCGACCGTGGCATCGTGTAGATTGGAGTTCGTTCTCTGCCGATATTGTAAATGCTGACTGGCTACCTTTTTACGCCGCTGCCGACGTGAACGATAAGCTGGCGAATTTCATGCATGTATGGGACACTGTAGCAGACACGCATTGTCCTGTTGTGCATAAGGTAGTGCGGCCCGCCCCGCCGGGTGTCCCTGGCTGCGAGACGAAGCAGGTCAGAGAGGTCGTGGCGGAGCGGGACGCGCCGCGTCGGCGAGCATGGGCCGCCTCGCGCTTGGTCGCTGACCGTGAGGAGTACAGGCGGTTGCGTAACCTGACAAAGATCGTGTTGTCGCGTGCGAGAAGGTCTCACCTGACTGAGTCACTTCACAGTGATGCGAGACAGTTCTGGAGCCGGCTTAATCGGTGTGGAGCCGATTTTTATGCGCGAGGCTCCAGGAGTGCCCCACCACCCGACCAAGACGCCTTGAGTGCCGATGAGCTGAACCGACATTTTGCCGGTATCGGCGCTCGCGTGGCCGCGGAGGCGTTGAAAGCCGCTCGAGACGCCGACGTCTCCGATGCTGGGACGCGTCCGTATAGGGTGTGCGCGGGTGCTTTCGCCCCTTATTGTATAACGCTGCCAGATATGTTTCTCGTGTTGGGCCGGCTGAGCGCGTCGAGGGCTGTCGGGGTTGATGGCATCCCGATCACCGCGATTAGGAGCTGTCTCCCTGCCGTTGGTCCACTTATCCTTCACCCAATCAACTCCTCCATATCTACCCTTACCTTTCCCGACTATTGGAAAGTTGCCATTGTCACACCCATCCACAAGTCTGGTGATCCTAAAAACCTGGCAACTTTCGTCCCATCTCAATCCTTCCCGCTCTCTCAAAAATTATCGAAAAAGTCGTGTGCTCTCAGCTCACATCCTACCTCATCACTAACCATATCCTCTCCTCTTCCCAGTATGCCTATCGCCCATCCCACTCCACCGAAGATGCCATCCTTGACATTGTCGAATGGGCGCTCGGAGAGTCGACGTGCGTGACGTCACGTCGCTGACGTCGATCGATGCTGAGCAAGGCGTTTGACAGGGCGCCACCTGATCTCGAACAAGCTCGAGTGGTATGGGGCATCCATCCCACTTGTTCAGCAGCTACCTCTCAGCCGCTTCCAACTCGTCCGCGGAGGCCCACAGCGGCGCTCCCTCTTTCCCACGTGTCCCTCAGGGATCTATCGTAGGCCCCCATCTCTTCCTTCATCTCGTCAACGACCTAGCCTGCTTTCCTAGTTTCCTACCACAGCCGTGCTCGTATCATACCGCGGATGACCAACCAAAAATCCTGGATTCAGCGCCCTTCCAACCACTGTGGATCTCAAGTGCTGTAGTCCCGGGCTAGGAGAACATCCAATGCAACAGCACTTGGTTTAGCTTAAACAGTTTAAAAATAACGCATACAAAACATGCTTCACCCTTTCTTGGCACTCAAAATTCTGTGGATAAATCATCAGACTTTGTCCTCTGCGTAAAACAACCGTAGATATTCGGCCAACAAAAACATATCAAAGTACTGGGTGTTCTCCTCGACCCAGACCCTGAGCTGGGAGCCACAGATATCCTCTATTGTTCGGCGAACCAACGCAATCCTTGTCTCACTCTTTAAAATTCGTCCCCATCTGTCACCCGAAATCCTCAAACAGGGGCGTAGGAACTTAATTTTGATTGGGGCTGCACCTGGGCTGACCATTGTGACACTATCATTTTTGTTGTGGCGCAGAAATTATCAGTCTTAAATATATAGCAACTCATGTTGTTTAATATTTACCTACCACAAGCCACTGTTGACAAACTATTGGTTCAATAGGTGGCACTTTCTCAGATAAAAAACTATCAGCATAGTCACCTTTGTTTTATAATAAAGTACACCGTGCCTTTTACGCCTTTGCACTAGAGTTATACATGGGGCGGATGGCCGCACGGATATCCGCACCTTATGGCTTATGGGGCGGAGTGGACCGAATAATCTACAGAACGCGGCCAGTGGTGCCGGCTATGGCCTGTAGTCGAGATGAGTTTTTTAAATCGTATTAACAAAAACAAACATTTCCTTAATATAACTTCAATCTGTTGCGTAGTGGTCAGACACACAAAATATCAGTATTTTGACCACATAAAACAATGTCACAGATAATTCATTCTACTTAGCACATTGCATATTGCGGAGCATTGCATATTGCGGAGCAACACAAACGTCAAACACTTAATTATAGTCCAATTTGCCAGGCGCCTTTTAATTTCGGAAAGTGAATAGTGGGGGAACTAAGATTATTAAATGTATATGGGAAATACACTGGTTAGTTAAGGCTTAACACTACTTACATCACATTGCTCAATATTTAAGTTTTGTGACATTAAAACAGTGGGACAAACGTTGGTATGGCCGGCATGAGCTTAACCTCACTGAAATTAAAGATAAAGCAGGCTGAACTATCGACATCAACATCGATGAGAAGGTGACAGGCGAGGAGCACCTCAAGTTCATAGTTGGCTCCCAAATATGCTTTAATCCAATTGAAAACAATAATTTCAAGTCATGGCGGCAAGCTGTACCTAGTCTCTCACCTAATCAGGTATCCTGATGCAACTTTTCTTCAAATCATATTTCCTTACTGTAAAAAAGGTACTGTAGAGTATTTCTTAAATAAATATGGTATGCACAATCACAATGGGGTGGGGGACAATTTTGTAAGGGTACCAATATTTTGGGTTTCATAAAAACAAGGACAATTTTTATAATGTACATTTAAATGAAAAATAATAAAATTTGAAATGAGCTCAGAAAAGATTAAAAACTCAAACAAATAAGCTCATGTCCTTGTAGTTGTGTCGTCACGAAAACACCAAAAATATGACCAGAAAATTGACGCTTGACGCGACATCTTTCTGCGCAGCAGCAAATAACAGCTTGTGGTATTATTTGGCAGCGAGTCTTTCTTTCCACCACCATAGGTGGATCCAGAAACGGTGATTTTGTTAGTTTGGGGGGGGGCAAATCCCAAAAATTATCGCATAATTCTGAAAACTCATCGGATTTCGCTTGCTTATGTATCAGCAACTGATATAAAACAAACTTTCTCTTGTAAAAGTTGCTTAATTTTACGACAAACTCAGGAAATGTGTCAAATTTGCGCCGATTTGGGGTGGTTTGGGGGGGCATGGCCCCGTGGCCCCCCCTCTGGATCCGCCCATGTCCACCACAAATGTTTAGTCCCAGTTAATATCCGCACATTCAAACAGGACGCTTATTTCTGGGGATCAGCATTAATTCGCTAAAGGCCATAGCTACTAGGTACCATCCGGCGATATTTTCTGAAAGTGACTTCTAAGACGTGATGACCGTTGTGCAGCTTCGTTGGCAAATACGCCAAAATGTTGACTGAGATATCGATATTGTGTGGCTTTATTTCACATTGAATCCATTCAAAGGCAATAATTAAACTTCAAGATAGTGTAAATGTTGTATTACATCCATTCATCTATCGGATTCAAACGAAAATACATGTACAAATCACCTTTGACATTTCCGCTGCAGTTGCTGGCATGACCAAAGCAACAATTATTTTCTTTCGCAATTGTGAGGTGCAGAGTTATTTGTCTGTCTGGTGAAGGGTTTCCTCTCGCCTCACGTACCTCCGTGGTGATGCCAGATCGCGATGCCAGATGCGTGCCTGCCTGGCCGAGTCAAGGTCATGTCAGTGTTCCGGCTGAGTCAGTCTGGCGACGTGGGTTCTGTGGCCAATACACCGTGGTGTATCACAATAAGCCTCTGCACCAACGGAACCGTAAGCACCGAGACTCAAGAGCTCATACCATGGCGCGGTCGGTTGTGAAAAATCGGTATCATACGCTACCTGAAGCTTGAAGGTTCTGTGTGCTTTGATTCGCGTGACGCAAGTGCTCTTTGTTCCATGTCCCGGCGCACTCGTGGGCAAAAGTGACCCTTGACCCGAAACTCGCTAACGCTTGCCCGTCTGAATAACCACACGCACATGAATTGTGTCTTCTGTAGCTCAGTGGTAGAGCGACTGTCTATGGATCCAAGGGTCACCGGTTCAAGTCCGGTCAAAAGCGAAAATTTTCTGCTTATTGGAACATATCACGTTACAACTGAACTCCTGACGCTCGATGAACCCACTACATGCCTTCGCAAACTGGGGCAAGCTACGTTATTGACGTTAGAAAACAGAGCCATTACTCACAGTTGTTGACTCCGAGTTGTGTACTTCCAGCTTGCGATGCCGCCGAAAAAGACACGAAGAAGAAGGAGCCTACTGAGCGGCGATCTTCTTCAGCAGATGTCGAGCTTTTTCCAGAATGGGTGACCGCCCTTCTGGAATCCCAGCGCCATCACGCGGCGCAACAAGAGCAGCGACATGAAGCAACAGTGGAACGGCTGGAACGACGTCATCAAGAGCAGATCCAGCATCTCTCTCGAATCATCTCACAGCCCACGGCACCCGGCGCAACAGGTGCCGGTGGCACTTCATCTGACAGTGCAGAAGCTGGTGTCACAGCCACACACGCTGTTGCTGTCGCGCCGGATGGTCCTGCCGTACGTGCTGCTCATCCACCGGAGAAACTCGCCCGTGATATCTCGCTGAGAACCTTCAAGAGCTGGCGCCAAGCCTGGGAAGACTACGCCACGCTCGCGAGGCTCAACAAACTGTCTCCACAGGAGCAAATCGCATGCCTCCGCACGTGCTTCACGGAAGAGATGCGTTCTGCACTGGAGCACATCATTGTAGAAGACAGCAGCATGCCTGGCGACGTTCTGATAGATAGGAAAAGCAAGCAGAAATCAAAGAAACGTCGCGCTAGATCGAGTTCTTTTTGAAGAAAGACGACAGGAAGAAGGCGAATCGTTCGACAGCTTCTTCATATCGTTGAAAGAGCTAGCAGGAGAAGGTGAGCTATGCGACCAATGCTTGGAAGAGAGGCTCACCACGCGCATCATCTCAGGGATACGCGACTCTGAAACACGACGACAGCTGCTCCGCCGTCCGCACCATTTCACAAAGCTGCAGGAAGCTGCGGTATAAATGTCGCTCTGCAGAAATCAGCAAGTCCAACGAAGCGACCTCGCCGGTACAGCCTGATCAGACGCGCGTCAACCGGCTTTCGCAGCAGCGAGGAGGCACACGCAAGCCCTTCCAGGCGCAGCCGAAGCGACAGGAAGGCTGCGGTTACTGTGGCGAGGGCCGACATGAGTCACAGGATCGATGTCCAGCTTGGGGAAAATACTGCGAGCAGTGGGAAGAAAAACCATCTGGCATTGCATGCCGGCAAGAAGAAGGCCGATCGCCGTACACGACCTACCCCACATCCAAAGGCGAGCAGGCGTCTAGCACAGCCTGCTCTGCGTCAAATCACGCTGGCTGACGTCATCAGGGACAGGAGCTCCCGTAAAGCGCCCACAGTATCCGTTCAGATACTCAGACCGTTTGATCGGTCCCTGCGCGGTGTGGTCGACGCGGTACCTGACACCGGTGCGGAAGCCTCAGTCGTTGGTGCATCGCAACTGGCAAGTTTGGGTCTAAAACGTGCCGACCTGTCGCCTTGTAACCAAGAGACGATCCGCACTGCCAACGGACAGAAGATGTCATGTTTGGGAACATTCCCGGCAACGTTCAAGCTCGACAATCGTGTAGCACAAGATGATGTGTACGTCTTCGATGACATTCAGTTGCCATTGATGTCATGGTACGTGTCTCTGGATCTTGGGATTCTTCCAGTGGATTATCCTGCGCCTCAATCGTCACAGGCTAGCACCCTACGGACGGATGACCACGCTGTCACGGTCGACACAGCGTCAGATGGACGCGATGAGAAGCGCACCATGACGAAGTCTAGCAGCGGCGTCACGACAACAGCTCGCATAGAGCACAAGTTGGATGACAAGAAAATCGCAGATCGGATACACAGCGTGAAGACACAGCTTCTGAAGGAGTACTCTGATGTATTCGCCGCTCATGAAGAGTTGAAGCCGATGGACGGACCTCCCGTTCACATCCATCTCCAGAAGGAAACAAGCCCCCACTCTGTGGGCGCAGCACGTGAGACCCAATAGCTTGGAGGACACAGCTCAGAAGGCCAATTTGAAGATATGTCCGCAAAGGAATCATTCGAGTTCGGTTGGTGACGTTCCATCCAAACTGGTGCAGCCCTCTTAGTGACTGTTCCGAAACAAAACGGCGAACCGGCGTGGTGTGACTTACACCATGCTGAACAAGCAGGTTCACGCCCTCTTGCATCCGCTGAGAACTCCAAAAGACGCAGTGTCAATCACTTCCGCCAGGCGCCCCGGTTCTTCACTACCCTCGATGCTGCTAACGGGTAACTGGCAGCTACCGTAGATGAGGACAGCCAAATGCTAACAACATCATCACCCCATGGGCAGATACAAGTTATTTGAGGACACCAATGGCGGCCCTCAAACTCGGCGGCGACTCCACTGTAGGAGAGGAGATGTCGCTTGGATGGGATCAGCAACATATCTAAAGTCGTCGACGACATCATCGTCGCAGATACCAGGCTTGGACGATCACATTCGCGCGAGTTCGTTCAGTTCTCGAAAGATGCCGGCAGCATGGAATCACGCTTCGTCCAGCAGAAGTTCCAATTCGCAGTCCAGGTCAAATCTGTGCGCTATATCATCTCTCCCGATGGAAGAAGTAATCCGGACAAGCTGGCAGCCATCGCTGACTTCCCTACGCATCTAACATCACTGACTTGCGGCTCTTTCATGGGGCCTAGCGCACAACTGAGCGACTTTCCAACGGAGATAGCCAAACGCAGCTGAAACACTCGGAGTCTGCCTTCAGCGAGGAATGTCTTCAACTGGACGCAGATCATGAAGATGCGTCAATGCAGTGAAGAAAGCCTGCTTGGAAGTACATTCACTGGCCCATTTTGATCCTGCTCTCCCAACAGCACTGCTAACGGACGCTGCTCGTCTGAAAGGTGTGGCGTACGCGCTGATGCAGCAACACGAGGGCAGGTGGAAAGTGGTCCAGTGCGGCTCACGATTTCTGAGCGACACAGAGTCCAGATACGCAGTAGTTGAGCTAGAACTGCTGGCAATCGCATGGCCTGCAAAAATGCCGCGACATTCTTGATGAGGACTCCCAAACATTTTGAAATTGTGACAACCAACAAAGCCCCTAATTTCCCATACTGAAACTAACGCTTGACGCTGTGAAAAATCTCGATGCAAACGGCTAAAGAGAAGACAAACATGTACTCATTCAAAGCCGTGTGGCGCCGAGGCAAACAGCACGCGATTCCTGACGCATTGTCAAGAGCACCAATATCTCTACCAACTGCTGATGACGTAGCGATCGTGCAGAGCATCGAGCTCCACGTGAGCGCCATCTCGCGAGCTTCAGATGTACAGCTGTCTCACCTGCGCGAGGCGGCAGCGGCTGATTCTGCATATTCGGCACTTATTGAGATGGTCACAGAAGGATTTCCAACCACGAAATCTTGACGTTCCTGGCCAGTTGCTGCCATACTGCGAAAGTCATGGGTGGTCTCTGCGTTGATGAAACGGCATTTGTTCTCAAGGGCGCACCAGCTAGTGGTACCCAAGCAGGCGATACGAAGCGTTTGGATCGCCTTCACGAAGCATCCACCAAGAATCAAGCGAACGGAATCGGCGCGCGCGGCAGATCGTGTGGTGGCCAGCATATCAGCTGACATCACAAACACCGTTCAGGGGATGCCAGGTGGTCAGGAACGGCTGCCAAGTCAGGGACGTGAACCCCTGATGGCCGACCCACAGCCTACTCGAGTCTTTGAAGAAGTCTCAACGGACATCTTCAGCCACGCCGGACGCTCCTTCCTAGCATATGTAGACAGGCTCTCCGGCTGGCCTGTGGTCCATGTGTTCCCGAAGGGGGACACCACTGCTAGACAGGTCATTCGTGCGTTACGTCAGAACTTCGTCATGCTCGGTGTTCCCGTGGGACACTGCGATCAGACAGTGGAACCTCAGTTCAGGCGGGCGACACTTTCAGCTACTTTCATGCACACGGTGGGGTGTTAACCACGTTTGATGTCGTCCCCCCCTTTCCACAGTCAAACGGCCTGGCTGAATCAGTGTCAAATACCTGAACCACCCTCGTGCGAAACCACATCATGGCGCGAATCGACGACGAGAAGTTTGACCGTTGGTCTCATTGAATCTGGGCGCAACAGTCCTTCTCAGGGTGGCCGGTCCTCCAACCGAGTTGGTCCTGGGGGCCACCGCCTATACTTCAGCTGCGTTCCAGCACATCATCGAAGTTTCGCACCCGAATGGCAAACTTCCGCTGCACGGTGCGAACAGACGAACACCGAAATTCGACGCAAGACAGAAGAAATGTACAACCGCTCTGCTATGCTCCTCCCACCGCTGAAGATCGCTGACGAAGTCCGCATGCAGGACCCTCTCTCGAAGAGATGGGATCGCACTGGCGTCGTGTGTGAATGGTCGCCATAGGACTATCAATCAAGACCACCTGCGACGGGCTGTACTGGAGAAACCGACGTCTTCTCCGTCTTCTGCACCCTACCAGGCTCCGGCGGCGCAGTTTATTGTCATCGCCAGCGGCGACGACGCTCGGTGACAGCACCGCCCCGCTGCGGTTTTCGCCAGCGACGTGCGCGTCAGCAACCGAACTGGTACGTTCTTAGTGGTACTACACGTGTTGTGCTGCGCGTCTATGTTGCGTCTCCGACTCCTGTGTACCGGATGTTTAGGCGTGCATCTGAGAGGCCTTAAGGACAGACCTTCAGTAGTTCAGTAGGTTGACTTTGAACAAAGAAGGACCATTTCATTTTAAATATTGCCAATTAACCTAATCGAAGCGTTGTCTATGGCTATTTTGTATACTGTCTCCGGGGATCCATGGAAGTAACAAAATGACGACTTATTGACGTGATGGTAGGTCGCGCAGAGAAATATTAAGTTTGGTACTCTCAGTCAATGTTCGAGACCTGCGCATTATTCATCATTGCGTACGTCTGAGAGGTGGGGAGATTGTGAGGATGGCAGAGTGTATTTGTCTGTTCTGGTGAAGGGTTTCCTCTCGCCTCACGTACCTCGTGGTGATGCCAGATGCGGATGCTAAGATGCGTGCTGCTTGGCGGTCAGTCATGTCAGGTTCGGCTGAGGTCAGTCTAGATGGCGAACGTGGGTCACTGTGGCCATACATCGTGTGTATCACAATAAGCCTCTGCACCAACGGAACCGTAAGCACCGAGACTCAAGAGCTCATACCATATACGAGGACGCCTTTGAAGGTATATGGGAGGGCGCCATCGGAGACGTATCGGAGGGCGTCTTTGGACTGCAGCAGTGCATAATGTTTGAGAGAGGGCGTTTTCAAAGGTGCATGGGGGCGCTTTTGGAGGTATTGATAGGAGGGCGCCTTCATGTTGGTATCGGGATGCACCTTTGGTATGTGTATGGAGGGGCCTGCTTGGATGGTATGCTTTGGAGGGCGCCTTCAGAGTTTATCAAAGGCGCCTGTGAAAGATGTTTGGAAAGCGTAAGAGGTGCTTTAAAGGTCGCCTTGTGGAAGCTATTTTTGGGAGGGCGCTTTGAAGGAATGTGGGAGGTGCAATGCTTCAGGTGTTACCTGGAAGCGCGTTCACCATTCAGTGAAACGCGCTTTTATATTCAGCGGACGCGCGTCTCACATTCAGCGATGCGGCGCTGTCGGCGCCCTTACTGAATATGAGGCGCATTTCATGACCGAACGGCGCCTTCGGCGCCTCAGTGCATTGAGGGCGCCTTCGGCCCCAAGGGGGGTGGGGGGGGGGCATGGTGCGGTGACCCCCCCGTAAATACGCCCCTGTTGTAAAGCCTTTTGGATGTCAATGCTACTATTCATGAAACTACTAGGCGCAACAGAGTAAATAGCATTCAGTCTTTTTGGCATGGGGGTAGGTCACGGTGTATCATAGTTTTTCAGCAAAACGCGTCATTATAGATGTATGATATGGACTCTGCTCCCCTGACGATCAGCAGAGAAAGAGTCGACCAGGGGTCGAAAAAAGAAAAAGTGGTCACCAACGAAATTCCGGATCGAGGCGGTTGCCGCCATTGACGCATCCAGAGCTGATCGCTATATATCGGAGATAGACTCCGATATATCGGGTGAATGGGTGGCGATATATGGCGATAAGTCCTGTCGGCGATATGACGGGGCGACCATAGCGATATAACGCCTTTTTAGCTATCATTTTTGCTACCTCAGGGCCGCCAAAAAGTTTGCCCCCCCAACTTGAAAGTACTTCCCATGCCCCTGGATAGATAGACATATGTACATATATTCTGTAATTACCTCATACCACTGAAAATTACTGTTATACGACAAAAGTGAAACAACGATCCAAGCTCCGACGCAAGTCGCAACGTTCAAATCACCACTAAGCGCGGAATGAAACAATAGTAATGTGGCCAGCAATGATCACAATCATTTTCCAAAATTGTATTGTCTAATGACATCAATTAAAACAATATATGAGCAATTGTGAAACTTGTGTCAAGCCGCAAAGCAGCGCGAAATTTTCCGTGTTTGACTGAGAATGGCTGGATTTTGACTGCTGCAAAGACAATGTTTACGATAAATTGTTAGCTTTCCCCGAAACATGTTTGATCCAAACTCTTAAGACATTGTTGTTGTTTTTTCACTTTTAGTGCACGGAACGCGCGGCAGGCATATTTGTACTGAATGCCCCCCAGATTCCTGTGGTGGGATTTGCCCAAGGCTAAATAAACCAGGTAGAACGCTCCGGCCGAAAAAGTGGAGACAACGCGTAATTTAGTAGCAGCGACCCTGGAGCTGCTGCGACGCGATTGAGGGTCTAGCGGCCGGCCAGCCGGTCGCCTGCATAGGGTTAACGTGCACGCCCCTCCCGCTTTTGTGTTGCTTAGTACCTTTGTTTTTTAGCCGATTGTTAAACTTAAGATGGCTGTCTACCACAAATTAAGCGTTGTATTGGAATCTGTTGCTAAAACTGCAATCCGACTAAAACTTTTTAAGTTATGGTCCAGCAAAATTTGCTGCCCGGTTATTCCGGCCGGCCACGTATGTCGTTTTTGTTTTGTCGCTTGGCTCCTTCCTTTACCGGCCGATTGTTACACTTAAGATGTATATCTACCGCAAATCAAGCGTCGTATTGGATGCCGTTGCAAAAATTGCAATCCGACCGGAACATTTTAAGTTATAGGCCGGCAAAGTGCCAGCCTGATTGACTCCTCCCGTTGTTACGCTTGGTTCCTTCGCTTACCACTACATTGGCCGATCAGGAACAGTGGTTTTGGAGGTTACGGGTAATTGGGGGGGGGACAGATTAAAAAAATATCACTACATTCTGAAAAATCATCGGATTCCGCTTGCTTATGCCTTGATAACTGATTTCAAACTTGTATTTGTAAAAATTGCATATTTTTATTATTTATCAGTAAATGTCTCAATTTGTATCCGATTTCAGACATTTCCTTGGGGGGGGGGCATGAAAAGATTCTCCCCTGGATCCGCAAGTGACCACATAGTCATAGTTACATAACCCTGCGCCGGGCCGAGGGGGCGTTTAGACGCCCCCCCCCTCAGGTTTTCCGGGATATCGGGAAAACGGCGGCGCGTAGCGCCGCCAATTTTTTTTAATACCTGTTCAATGTTCATTCATCTTTTGCCCAGCCTTCTTTATTTGTATGATTTCAGGTGATGTCAGGTCAGGTCACCAGGCCGAATCATGTAACCCCGCGGCCGCCTCCAAACAAGTTAGCGGCCCTACCAAAGCCAGAGTTTTTTGTTGATCGGTTTCGTACTTACATGACCACCAACACCTTTTTGTCAATAACTCTCGATACAAATGAGATAGAGAATTGAAAACAGCACCAGTGTGTTAACCTCGTCAAGACGCATCTCCCAATCTACAACATGACCTTATTGGGTCACCACTTGACCTTGACCTGAGGTCAAATTTTTAGGTTGACCTAACCTGTAACCATATACATTAATTACGAAGCGCCATTGACGAGAGCAAACACGATGGTGTCACAATCTGTTTTCCCTATCGTTACTTATGTAAAACAGTAATGCGTGAAAACTTTTTATGGCAAAAAATTGAGCCTCTTGACTTTCGATGACGTTGGAGCCCAAACTATTTGACCTGAGATAGAATTTGAGGCTTGGTTGCCATTTCAAATTTAAATAGCTATCTATGCTCTCTATTAGTGCTCCTAACTATCATAGTTTCCGAGATAATTGGGGTATCTGGAGCTAAGTCTAAATCTGGAAAATTTGACCTTTGATGACCTCTGGTGACCCTAATATCGACCTGATAATTTTTTTTACTGAAATAGTTTCGAAATCGCTTTTGACGAGCTCTCGAATGGTGTTTTTGATTTATGTCTAGGTCCCATAGGAGCCGAGTTAGAAGGGGGCGTCGAAACGCCCCCCCCCCTTCGGCCCGAGGAAGGTGGCGCCGAGCACCGGCCCGGCGCGGGGTAACTCGAATCAAAGATGATTGCACTTTCGAATCAACATTTGTTGTGTTTCTCAACATTCCCTCGAGCCAGTGGCGGATCCAGAAAATCTTTAAGGAGGGGGCCATCAATTGCAGTAGTGCCCCTACCTATATACCCAATCTTAAAATTCAACGGGTTTGGTCCTTTATATTTTGAGAGTGCCCCTATTTCACAATTTTTTCTTCAAAATGTTGAGGTTACCCAAGGTCAACAGAGCCCCCCCCCCCTAAGCCGGCAAGAGTGCCCCCTCAGGCGGCCACAGTGCCCCTCAGGCGGCCAGGGTGCCCCCTCCTGACGGTCAGAGTGCCCCCTCAGCCGGCCAGAGTGCCCCTTCAGGCGGCCAGAGTGGCCCATTCAGGCGGCCAGAGTGCCCCTCTGGCGGCCGGAGTGCCCCCTCAGGCGGCAAGAGGGCCCCCTCAGGCAGTCAGAGTGCCCCCTCAGGCGACCAGTGTGCCCCCTCAAGTTCGAGGCCCAATGGGGCCATGGCCCCCTGGCCCCCTCCTCTGGATCCGCCACTGCCTCGAACAAGAAAACAAAAAGTTCCTTATTACCCATTCTTACCGCTGTTTCAACTTCAAGCCTTCAACACACTTGAAACGCACGGCGGCCTGCGGCTCAATACATAAACAAACGATGGTCGCGGTCCGCGACGCAATTTGTTGTTGCCAAGGGCTCTGTCTCCCAGCACGGTCACTAAATAGTAAATACATTGCACTCCATCGAATCAGAATTAATCGAGCTTTCATATACACATTTTAATAATTATAAACGCTTTCTTAACCCGCGCGGCCGTAGGGCGGTAAATATACCCCCCCTCCGTATTTCCCGCAATAACTTGAAAACGTTAACAGATAACGACGTCAAAGTTTCAGTTACCTTATTCCAGCATCAATTGACCGTCTTCCTAAAAAACATAATCTAAAAAAATTTGAGAACTTTGGGAGATAATGACGTTTTGATTGACGTCATGTCATGCATTTTTGGTGAATAACGATAAATGTTTGATGCATCGTTAAAAAACATAGCTTTAAGCAAAATCGAAAACGCAAACTGTTTAAGAAAGGAAAATTAATTTCTACAAGATGGCAATTTGGATTCCAAAATTTTGGTTTTTGACCCCCCTAAAATCCAAAAAACTTATTTTTTCAGAAATTTGCCCCCAAAATTAAAAAAAGTTCAAAGTATCTAAAAAAACCGGAATATATAAAAGAGAACAATGATAATGAATACACAGACCAAATTTCAAAAGTAGATGAGCTTTATTTTTCAGTGACTGATTGCTCTCCAAGCATAAGTAGCAATATGACGTCCATTTTTCAAAATAACTTTTTATTTTATTTTTGACCTATACAGATATATAAATGTAATTTTTGTGTTATGAGACAAAACTAACCTAAAAACATAGCGCATTGTTTATTCATTATTGAGTCAGTTTTCAGCTTTTGATTAGATGACCTGATCTTGTGTTACTGTTTTGACGGGTTCAAGTGTTAAAAATGGCTGTTGCTATCGATTTTTACGTGCAAAATAACGCCTTAAACATGTGTCACAATACTTTCTTTGACCTCTTCGTGACAGTGACCTTTTGTGACCTGACCTTGACCTTGACATTTGATGCAATTCAGCTTTTTACTTTAATGCAATAGATGTATACACCTATGAGAGCTTTATGTGCATTGGACAGTTCTTTAATCAAAGTGATTTTAATTGATGAAAGTGATGAACCGATTAACTCAGATTTAAACGTCGAACTTTCCATATTACCTGACGGTGACCTTAAAATTTGACCCTAACTTTGAAAAATTTGCGGGTATGCATTTCGATTCGTTTCATGAGAGCTTCGATCGCCGCCTTGTTGCGTGTCTCGCTGCGGTTATTGTTCGGAAGATAAGAGGGGAATATTTACCCCCCCTACGCCGCGCTCGTCGGCGATAGACCCTACGCCCGCGTGGTTAAACCACGCCCCACTGGGGGTGTTGAACACCCCCTCCTGTTTTTTCAAGATAACAAACAAAACGGCGGCGGTAGCGCCGCAAATTTGGCATAACTAATTCATTGAATCCCTTTCACACATTTTGCGAAAGTTCAAGCTTTCTTATTCGGGTTAGGTCAGTCACCAGGTCAGGCAAGTGACCCTACCTACAAAAACGTTTGCGGTCGTGCCATGACTACAGTTTCTAAGGGATCGATATCAAACTTTAATGATTACATTAAGTCATTAGTATCTACAAAATGTATATCTCGGATTTTTTTGTATCCGTGACCTTAGGTCGGGTCAATTTTGCGATCTCCCGATTATTAGTCAATGGAGAATATGCAAATGCTTTCTTTGTCGACGATATCAGTCCATTTCCTTCTGAAAGATGTTATCATATGATATTATGTATGATCCAAGTGCAGGTTTTTCCCAGGGAACCGTTACGGGGTCATCTGAGGTCATCCGAGGTCACCAACACCTTTTCGTCAATAACTCTAAGCGGCATGAAGCGCCCTCTCCCGGTCTGCAGGGGGCTCTCGGTCGGCTTGAGGGGGCCCACGGTCGACCTGAGGGGGCCCTCGGTTGGCACGAGGGGCCCTCTGCCGGTCTGAAGGGGCCCTCAGTCGGCCGGAGAGGCCCCTTGGTCGGCATGAGGGTCCCTCTGTCGGTCTAGGGTCCCTTTGTTGGTCTGAGGGAGCCCTCTGTCGGTCTGAGGGGCCTCTGTCGGTTTGAGGGGGCCCTCTGTCAATCTGATAGGGTCTTAAATAGGCCTCCGTTGGTTTGAGGGGGCCCTCTGTCGGTCTGAGGGGGCCCTCTGTCGGTCTGAGGGGCCCTCTATAAACATAAGGGGGCTCTCGGTCGGCATGAGAGGGCCCTTGATCGGCCTGAGGTGTCCTCTGTCAGTTTGAGGGGCTGTCTATCGGTCTGAGAGGGCCCTCTGTAGGTCTGAGGGCCCTATGTGTGAATGAGGGGCTCTCTGGTGGCCTGAGGGTTCCTTGACCAGCTTGAAGGTCCATTTCTACCTAACGGGGCCCTCTGTCAGCCTGAAGGGGCCCTCTGTCGGCCTGGGTGGCCCTCTGGTGGCCTAACGGGTCTGCGACAGCTTGAGGGGCCCTTTTGATCGACCCGACGGGCCCTCTGTCGGCCTGAGGGGGACCTCAGTCGGCCTGAGGAGCCCTAGGTCAGCATGTGGGGCTCTAGCAGCCTGAGGGGCCCTCTGGCCACCTGATTGAATTTAATTATCTCGGATTTTCCAGATTTTGACCCCCAAAACCGCCCAAACAACTATTTTTCGTTGTCAAAAACATGTGTGTTGTTGTATTACATAACACCGTAATATTTTGATAATGTGGGACCCGATTAACTACTAAAGCCCCTCTGATCCCATTTAACCCCCAGGACGAAATCCTGACTACGCCCCTGATCACAGATCCGCATCATTGCAGGTAAACTATTACTTGGCACAGGAAATTTAGGACGAAACCACACAGGTTACTCAAATTGTCAATACTCTTCTTTGTTTGTTTATTGGGGTTTTCGGGCGCGCCGACAGCTAAGGTCAATTTGCGCCCAAGTGTCAACACTCTTCAACAACTGGAGTTATTAAACTAAAAAAACTTGAGGACCACAAGAGACGTGAGTGCAAGTTATTTTAAAGACCAAACATGTTTAGAGCCACCTTCGAACCAGGGCACTATAACACTTCTTCAAACAGTGATTGAATGAATCGTCGCCTACGACTGCGATCGCCGCTGGACACATTGTACATCAGCGCCATCTACCTCTTTGTAAACTGACATACTCCTAACTCCATTGACTGAAGTTGTAACCGACATTTAAAATCCCTGTAAAAATTGCCAGGCGAAACACATTTATGTTGACCTCGGGATCGCTGATGCCGTTCACAGGTCACCTGAGGTAACAAAGTGATAATCAAGATCATGCAAGTGTCGATGGTTACAATATTTGCACGAAATAAAGCTATTAAGAATCAGTTATTTGAAAATCGGTATGAGTTTTGGCCTGACACTTCAGAGCACAGTAACCAACGATCAGTATTTAATAAATACAGAAACATCCACAGTACTTAATTTGTGCCACGCCTTCAGCACCCCCTGGCTGAAGAGGCAGACCAAAACGACGTGGATTAAACAACGGCAATCAACGATGGAATTATATGGGTAAACAAATCTATGACGGAGCACGCGTGATAGGTTCTGCGAAACGGAAAAACTCCATAACAAATCAAAGTCCTATATTGCACGAAATCCAACTGATGAACAATGATACCTACCTAATTTATTAGGTGCACATTTCCAGTCACGCATAGCACAATAATGCCTGAAGTAGCCGGCAGCTACTCTGCTACTCAGTTTCACCGGATAATACGTCAACCAGTCATGTATCAAAAACCAGCTTACCATAGAAGCAGGCTACGGTTCACAGAGACTGTCCTCGCCTAAGGTCGACACAATCCGCTAACGCAGCCAACAAAGACACAACGCACACAGCACACAGCCAATCGCTGTACGTTGGCCAACAGGCGGCCAAACTGACCGCGATGGTGGGTACCTTTAACCTTGAGCTGACTCCCGATCAAAACCCAACGAATGATGAGCCAAATACCACACAAATTAACGAGCCCCAGTCTCGCCTTCTTCACGGGCCAAATTCAGACATGTCTCAGGCCAGCACATACACCAGCGGCCATTAAAGACCGACACTGTGTCCCTCAGTCCATGTTGGCGGCACTACACGATACACATCTCCTGCCGGCAGGACTAGGCTAGCACTATACGCCGGCAATGTACGCGGGCGTCTGGTACATCTCATAGGCGAACTGTTCGTCGTGGCGCGGGTCCATCTCCAGGCCGATGTAGTCGATCTCCAGCTGGAAGGGCCCGCTCACGCCGGCCGCGGTGATGCCGACGCTCGTGATGCGATCTTGCATCAGCGGGCACTGCTTGTCCTGGATGCGGCCCTTGCTCGTCAGGAAGAACTTTGAGAACGGGATCTGCGGAGAGACAGAAGCCGTCAACACCGGTGAAGTCTAGAGTGGTAGGATCGACATACCATCTTTTTCTACCTGCCATCAGTCCCCATGCACAATGCAGGGAAAAACGGTAGCCCGAATCCGTAACTTATTTAGCTTAGATGAATACATATTAAAGTAACTGCAGCCAAAGGCCTCGTGGAGTCTTGAAACAATGATTTAGCATTTAACCTGCGCCCCACTGAGGGGGGGGGGGGTGAACACCCCGTGCGGTTTTATCGAGATAACGAAAAATCGGCGGCGCGTAGCGCAGCCAAATTTGGTATAACTTCTGATTGATTCTTCCCGCACATTTTGGAAAATTCAAGTTTCGTGTCGGATTAGGTCAGGTCACCAGGTCAGGTCAAGTGAGCCCACATCCCAACAAGTTTGCAGTCGTGCCATAACCACAGTTTCGAAGGGATCGATATCAAAATTTTAGGACTGCATTAAGCCATCAGTATATATAAAATGTTAGTCTCGGATTTTTGATATCGGTGACCTGAGGTCGGGTAATTATGTGACCTCCCCATTATAAGTCAAAGGAGAAATATTCAAATGCTTCCTTTTTCGAGAATATCAGTCCAGTTCCTTCGGGATAATGTTATGATAGGATATTTTGCATGATCCAAAAGCAGGCATTGTTCAGTGACCCATACGGGGTCATCTGAGGCCATCAAAGGTAACCAACACATGCTCGGCAATAACTCAGGACATAATGCAGATGGAAAAGTAAAACCTTCACCAATGTGTTTGTCTCGTCGAGACCCGTCTCCTAATATGCAACATGACCTACTTGGGTCACCACTTGACCTGAACCAGAGGTATTTTTAAGTTGACCTAACATGGTAAAAATTAACAAATTGCAAAGCGCCTTGACAGGACAAACACGATGGCGTAAACAGTATTGCGTTACATTTATTAGGTAAGAAGTTATTCGATCTGAGATGATTGAAACTCTGATTGAGGTTGATCATAATGATTAAATGGAATGTAATAACCTGTAACCTCATACTAATTAAAAGAGATAAAATGACAAAAATTATATTGAATATTTCGCCGTTGCGGGTTCTTCAGCGATTGCTGATGTGCTTAAGAACCGGCAACGGCGAAATATTCAATATAATTTTTGTCATTTTATCTCTTTTAATTAGTATGAGGTTACTGGTTTTTACATTCCATTTAAGAAGTTATTCGTGAAAATATGTTTTGCCCAAAACAGCATTTGACTTTTATGACCTCTAGAGCCTGACAGCCAGTGCGATGGCAAATTGTAATGGCTGGCGATTGCTTTTTCAGTTTGTTTCTAGATAGTATAGTTCCCGACATATTTGGGGGTTTCTGGAGCGATGTCCTAAAACTGGAAAATTTGACCTTTGATTAACAACAATAAGAATATTTATTTACATAACGAAGATGATGAGGACATTGTCCAGGTGATGGTCCAAAAGCTTCATGCTTAATTCTAGGCACCACCACCACCTGGTTAACGTGCAAGAAAGAAAAGGTGGTTCAGTTACCACGACCAGTGAGGAGGGAGTCAGTTAACAATTCAAAAAAGGGATGAGCCGGTGCAGATCCGTGATGACCTCTGGTGACCTGAATTTTAAAGTGAGCGGAAAAATCTGAAGTAGTTTCAAAATTATTTTTGGTGACGGTTCGAGCAGTGTTGTTTTGTTTTCGTATACGTGCAATAGGAGCCGAGATAGAAGGGGGAGGGGGTTACACCCCCCCCCCATATGGCGCGGGAAATGCAGATGCCCAGTGGGACGCGGGTTAATAATAATAAATTCGCATCTTGAGACGGTATAAAACGTATGAACATTCATACCTGTAATTCATTCAAGTGCAGGTAAACTGAGGCACTGAAAAGATTATCCGGCCCGAAAGGTGCAAACAATTGTCAACTGAGAAGATGTTTCAAACATGCAACTTTAAATAGGAATAACGGAGAGATCAGAGCTTACCCGTGTAACCTGCCAGTAGGGGCCACCGGGGATATCAGAGCTTACCAGTGTAACCTGCCAGTAGGGGCCGCCGGGGAGGTCAGAGCTACCGTGTAAACTGCCAGTAGGCACCGCCGGGGAATATCAGAGCTTAAACCGTGTAAACCTACCAGTAGGGGCCACCGGGGAGGTCAGAGCTTACCCGTGTAAC
This sequence comes from Semibalanus balanoides, assembly GCA_014673585.1. Classification (NCBI taxonomy): domain Eukaryota; kingdom Metazoa; phylum Arthropoda; class Thecostraca; order Balanomorpha; family Balanidae; genus Semibalanus; species Semibalanus balanoides. Next base: position 32,868 of record VOPJ01015344.1, read on the forward strand.
CTGCGCCGTAGGGGCCACCGCGAGTATACAAGCGGGTAGGAGTAGATGTCGTTCCACATGATGTCGAAGTAGCCCATCGAGGCCAGGTTGAGCATGTAGGAGCGCCCGTCGCCCCGCACTCTCAGAACCACGTGCGTGTACTGGGACCAGTCGAAATAGCTGTCCCGCTTGAATGATTTCTGAAAAGGCAAGAGGAGGCAGGCGACTGGTTACATGACTATTACGCCATATGGCAGTTAAGAATCACGCATCAGTTCATCACAATTACGTCTTTTTATAGGAAATAGGTCACCTGGAAAATTGCATTGGAATTTCCCATACAGGATATTTAGCTGACAAAAATGAATATGGCATTTTTTGGACGATAGAAGGATATCTGTCTTTTTGGTTTGGTTTGGTTTGGGGAGAGACCGCTTCGGTCCAGCCGAACCATTGCGCAGCCATGGGATGAAGGAGAAGGGGTAAAGTGGGTCAAAATGGACCGCTGACCGGGCAGCCGCCCATGAACAGGCCCTCCCCCGCAGGACGAAGCTGCGAGGAGGGCCCACGCCATGCAGACGACCACCAATCCCCGGGGACGGCTCGAGGGCCGTCACTTGCCCGGTGGCCAGCGGCCACCAGACCCGGGTTAACGTCGGCGTGATAGAGGATTTAGGACCGGCAGTCGGGAGGATTAAAAGGTGGATGGATATCTGTCGAAAGCATGCTGAATTTGTGTTCCTGCATTGAAGGAAATGAGGTCCTATAGTGCGCTCTACTGATAAATCCGCTATTACTGGCAACTTTGTTGCTGTAAATTGACATAACCTCACCTGTTAGTGAGGTAATACTTGATTATTTATTAGCATAGGCGTGGTGAAACTGAACGTTACCATTTTATTGCGTGATACAACTCTGCTGACGTGATTCTTGCTTCATTTATCAGCCGTAAAACGTTGACAGTGAAGATGGCGCCACCGTCGCCACGTTTAAAAATGGGCGGTTAGAAAATCGCCTACGGCCAAGCGAAAATATATTTTAGCGGGGAAAATCGCTCCTGCCAGGGCACAGGGCCCTCTCTGAAAGACCAGAGGAGTCCCTGAACAAGCCGAAAGGGCCCCTGAGCAGGCTGGACTGTCAATTACTGCCTTTTCACGTTTCAGCGCCATATAATTTCACTGTCTCCACTGGATTATAGAGTATCGACACATTCTAGACTGTGCAGCTCTCGTTTGCAAGCAGCTCACAAGCAATGCAAAAGTCTGCTGCCATACACAGTCCACGCCTGGAGCCTTGGTCGTGCAGTCGGTGGTGTCTCACCTGAGGCCTGAGACAGCGCATGTTGCAGTAGCCTGCCCGCTGTTTGGAGCCGTCCTTGGGCACGGCGGTGTCGAGTGTGCCCCGCAGCACGGCCTTGCCGTTCCTGCCCAGCAACAGCTCACACCGACTCTGGCCGTCGGCGTTGTCACGGTCCGTGGTGACGATCCAGGCCCGAAGAGCGGCCTCGCTCGTCAGCTGGAGCGCAATGTCCACCTCCCCTGAACAGGAGCGGGAGACGGGGTTACATGGTACACCTCCCCTGACAGGACGGGGCGGTACACCTCCCCTGAGACGGGGACGGGGTTACATGGTACACCTCC
>VOPJ01015345.1:0-52946 GCA_014673585.1 Semibalanus balanoides
CGTCACTAGCCAGAGGAGCGTCGTCACTAGCCAGAGGGGCGCCGTCACTAGCCAGAGGGGCGCCATCACCAAACAGAGGAGCACCATTACAAGTCAGAGGAACGCCGTCACTAGCCAGAGGGGCGCCGTCACTAGTCAGAGGAGCGCCGTCACTAGTCCAGAGGGACGACCGTCACCAGTCAGAGGAGGCGACCGTCACCAGTCAGAGGAGCGCCGTCACTAGCCAGAGGAGCATCCTCACTAGCCAGAGGGGCGCCGTCACCAGTCAAACGAGCGCCGTCACCAATCAGAGGACAACTTATTGGTGATTAGCGCCGACACCAATCACCAATCAGAGTCACTAGCCAGATGGGGCGCCGTCATCAGTCAGAGGAGCGCCGTCACCAGTCAGAGGAGCACCGTCGCTAATAAGAGGGGCGCCGTCACTAGCCAGAGGGGCGCCGTCACCAGTGAGAGGAGCGCCGTCACTTCAGACGAGCGCCGTCCGTATCCAGAGGACGCCGTCATTTAAGCCAGAGGGCGCCGTCACATAGTTCTTTTTTCGAAATTATGGGCGGGGGGCAAATACATAGTATTGCCCCCCCCACCAGTTAATTATGGGGGGCAGCTTGGCCCCTCGCCCCCCGGATACGCCCCGACTGTCCTGCATTGGCATTTTATTTTATCCCTTATCCTGTATTTTATCCCTTCCTGCATCCTGCAGAAGGGATAATTAGGAGAAAGAACTATCCCCTCCCACCACCCTCTCGGTCAACGACTCTTCGCGCTGACGACCGATGCCACCCCACGTCAACAACCTTTCGCTGATATGAAACGGAACGAAATCGGAAATCCCCCCAAAAATTCGAACCTTCTTAGATCCACCAGTGAACGCAAGTTACTGAATGTTGTATGTTCAAAGTAAGAGAAAACTGCTTTGACTCATTCGGCATTTACTTGTAATTTTGGGGTTACCTAAACCCAAATTTTACCTTTTCAGGTGTTGATTTGTAACAGCAGAACTGTCTACCTCAGGATGCCTACCTATATCCGATGGCTCAAATGCAAACCTGTTTTTGATAACCAGTTGATGTGGCTTGCCAATGATAAGTAAAATATCATGCAGTGATTTGTCAGGTCACCACAAGGATCCAAACATAAAAGTTTTGGCGTCCCCCAGTCTCTCCTACCGGCTGCAGCTACCTCCAACTTTCAGCAAATGGCCGACCGTCAAAGGAAGTTCATTGGTAATTTCAGGTAATGCAGGTAATTATAGTCCAAGGAACGTGGCCTGTTCTCGATACAGATAAGAATACGAATAGGGAATTAAATGTACCTATCGACTGCATCTTATGTCTAACCAGGCAGGCACGAACAAATTGAGCGTTTGTTTGCATCACATATGATCCTGCAATGGAAAATAGTCCGAAGGGATGTTTTCTCTACCTTCATCTAGGTATAGGTAGGACTGAAATCGTGCCAAGCTGCTGCCTGTTGAATAACCACGCCGGCGCTGGTGGTACCTACTATTGTGACTTTATGACGATCCCAATGCTGTCCAATTTATCGCCAGCGTACCTCACGCCGATCCCGGCGGGGAAACCGTATGACCTCGCCAGTAGCCAGGCCAGGACCCGGAACCCATTGATCCCAATCAAACGCTCTTCCTACTGAGCCAACCGTACTCCGATCCAGGGTAACTAGACCCCCACCGAACTGACATGTCACGGATCGGCCGTCGACCAGCCACGAGCCGCATCAGCCAGCCGCGTCACCTCCATTACCCGTAATACGATCTATGGTCAATAAATGACTGAGGGCTGCCATCGTCCACTTATCCCGCGCTGGCTAACATGATCAGACTTCGACTCAGCCATTACATTAAGCATCGCTTACGTGTGTGGCGATACTGACCCTTACGTGTGTGGCGATACTGACCCTGAGACTCCATACTTGGGCTGCAGTGACTAAGTCACGCCCGGCGGCATTTGAACAAAGCCCGTCACGGGCCCGATTCCGTATCGATGGCCGTTCACCGTCCGACGCAAACGACCGTGACGCCCCCCTCCTCCTCCCCCCACCGCGCCAGAGGACCGCCGGCCGTCATTTATGAGCGAGAAGGGCCCGTCTGAAACCGAACGGGTTCCAGGCCAGCTCACTCGGCCGAACGGTACCACTAAATCGCGCCCACGTACCACACCGCCCACCATAACTCAGACGCGCGAGTCTCTCTTCTTTCCGATGAACATTTCCGCGACGATCGACGCGCCTCCCAGCGTCGGCGAGCGGGCTCCGCAGACCACCAGACTCTCCCGACCGGAACGGTGCACGATTTACTTTCTGTGCCTCGGCGGACCGACGGCGGACCGGCGGCGGGCGCAGCGCGTCCATGATGTACGGCCCTAGTTTTCACACAGGCTGTCGCGGGCCACAGACGGTACGTTTATTACTGACGACGACCAGACGTCAGCGACGCGCCAACGGTCGCAATGCCCACCCCACACATAGAGATACAGCTCGCAGCAGACGACGCGGTACACAGTACAGTGTACACTGTAAGCGAACGGTCGCCGGCCCCACACTCCTCAGCACACACGCACCGACTCAGCTGCGACTACCTCGCACGCACACAGCGCGCTCCGCTCGCACCGGCTCTCTTCCAGCCGTAGTCGCTGATGCTACAGGGACAGCGGGTCGCGCGCAACAAGCTCACACAGCACCGCTGCGGCCGCCGGGCCGCCGGGAAGGGAACACACACACACACACACACACACAACACGCACCGCATCGGAGCTAGTACAGTCCAGACTACGCAAACGCAACCAGCCGACAGCGCACACCACTGGTGTTGCATAATCCAGCCTATATGCAGCGCTGGCTAAGAAAACACAATAAATCATGAGATGCGTGTCGTCCGGCCACTACGCGCGCGGAGGGATGGGGAGCGAACGCGCCAGCACCGGTGTCCGAAACACCACCACGCATCCCTGCGGGAAGCTTTCGGCCATACGATGTGAGTAAAACGGATGCGAGACTTTGTACAGGGGCGCGCTCAATTGCGTCGCCGACGGGGGTCCATGTGACCACCGAAAGGGGGTCTCATGCGGGGACCAGGCGGCGGACCACGGGGTCCGTGGGGTCCGTGGGGGCCGCGGAGGCCGTGGGGTCCCGGTCCGTGCATACCAGGTGGTCCCGGGAACGGACCGGGCGGACCGCCGCGTTGTGGGAACGGTCCGCCGGGCCCTGCGCGGGGGTCTACCATCGGAGGACGCTCCCAGCGGGGCAGCATTCTGGCGAACTGCCCGGGCGGCGGTACCGGAAGAGGCCCCAGCGGGCCCGTTAAGCCCGGAGGCGGCACCGGTTGCGGCGGCGGCACCGGCCGCGGCGGAAACTGAAGCGGCTGAGGCGGCGGCACCAGCGGGTTGAACGTCGACAGCTCAGCCTGCGCCTTGGCAATCAGATCCAAGTCGGTCAACTTGGACAGGTTGCTCTTATTCCGGGCGCTGCGCGGATCGACCTGGCGAGAGGGCGACTCCTTCACATTCGGCTTGCTCTCCAGCTTCGTCTCCTGCTTCTCCTCCTCCTCCGTCTTCATCTCCTCGCTCTCCTGCGGCGAGTCGGCCACCACCAGTCTGTCCTCGTCGGTGACCGTGCGCCGCCGCCGCCCGGCCCAGCCCGGCGGCCGCTCGCTCTCAGGGGTGTCCGGCGCCGACCGCGGCTCGTCCTCGTCCTCTTGCGAGCCATACGTATCGATGATGGGGTCGCGCGCCGTCGGCTCTCGCAGCCTGCTGAGCTGCTCCGTGCGACTCCGGAGTGAGTCCATCAGATCGGGCGGGTCGGCCGGGTCATAGGGCGCCTCCGCCTCGTCCAGGCCGCTCTGCATGGCGCTGATTTCGGTACGCTGCTCGGCGATCCTGCGGTTCAGCTCTGCCAGAAGTCGCGCGGCGTTCTCGGCCGGCGGCAGTGCGGCGCGCGCCACCTCGGCAGGGCTCTCCAGCGGCGGGGTGGCCGCGCCCGGGTCGTACGGCTCGTCGCCGTCCTCACAGAGCGCCTCCTCCGGATCGTACGGCTCATCCTCCTCCAGCGGCGGCGTGCGCTGCTCCGGGTCATACGCCTCGGCGTCGGCGGGCGGCGGCGCGCGCAGGAACGCCGGCGCGTTACCACGGCCGGACGGAGCCTCCGTCTCGTCACCGAGACCGGGAATCTCCGTACCGGGCGGCGCCGGCTCCGGCTCCGGCTCCGGGGTCTTGTCGTCCTCGTGCACCATCTCATCGATCGCCTCCTCCTCCAGCTCCTCCTCGAGGTCGAGGTCGAGCAGCTCCTGCTCGAGCTCGCCGTCGGCGTGGCTGGAGCTGTAGAAGTTGAACGTGGGCGGGTGCAGCTGCTGCGCGGTGTCCGCCGCCGCCGCCGCCGCCGGGGTCGGCGCCTGGGGGGACACCTGCCCAGAGCTGTCCCGGACGTAGTGGCCCGGCTGGTAAGCACTCAGCTCCGGCTGATAGCCGATCGTCAGCGGCTTCGGAGGACCATCTGTGGAGACGGAGAGGCGGCGGTCAGATGGACAGCATACAACAGACACAGGACACTCTGACGGACAGAGAGAAGGCGGCAGCCGGGAGCAGTGTCCCAAGATTCCATATTGGCTTGGGTGTCTGAGTGGAAAATTTGAGCCCAAAAAGACCATGAGAGTGGATAATTATGCATAGATTACTGTTTCGAATATGAAAAGCAGTGGTTTTGATTGAAGTCATGTATTTTTAGTCAATAATTTGTGATAACATAAGTCGAATATCTCAATTCATTATTTGGAAGTGAAAAATTCCCTCCTAAAATAGACAATGAGAGTGGAAAATTATTCACAGCTGGGTGTCATCTCCCATCCAAATCGACACATTTTGGGACACTGGCCGGGAGGACACGAAACATCATATAACACAGATCAATAACGCTGCCCTCCACTGGAGATGAGGACATGGTGGGACAAAGTGTGGGCTGATTCACGAGTGGCCGACATACAAAAGGCCAAGCCGGTCGGACCTTAAATAACATTCAAAATCCCTTCAGATGGCAGCATTCATCACAATCGATGTGACTGACAAAAGCCGGTCCCTACTAAATATAAAGGTTACAGACAGGATCCTCCTGTTGAAAATGCACAGGGAACCGGCGTGCTGTCTGTCATACGAGTTCAAACGCCCGCCACTGAGTCGTAAGGACATGCCGTCAATATACACTGTAGTGTTCAGTGTACAGTGTATACAATAGAGCCAGTCATTCTGACTCCCTCGGAGGTTACACAGCATTGGGGCCACACTCGTACTTGAGGACAGCAAAAGATGCGGAAACAGCGATATAGAGTTCCGCTTGTGTTGTTAATGTTAAATGGATAAGACCTATACAAAATCGGCGAGAATATGACACTTTGAGTATGGTCTTGTTGCTTTAGAAATCATCTGCTCATGAGTTCAACATATTATATCTAACTACATCTAAAAAGAAAGCATACATATATGTTACTTCTGTGGATTATCAGACCTGCGTGAGCAGCCCGTTTTTTTGCGATAAAGTAGTGTAGCTGCTCTACAGAAATGGAGCCAGAGGAGCGCAACTTCCGAACACAGTCAAAATTGTGTGCTCCACCACTAGCCTATTAGCAGCACGAGAGGCGCGCGATTAGTGTCCCGCTCATAGGTCTCCAGCGTTTAAACTCTAAATCGAAAACTAGATATATGGTACTTGTGCATTGACTTCCGCGTCAACTCTCAACGCAGTTCTCTCGCATGGTCGACACCAGAGCCGCCATTCCCACAGCTAGAAGCTACCGCTCATGAGTAGGCTTGTGACTACTTCAAGAAGGAAAGAAGCGCCACCGGTGCTGTCATTATAGCCACGGTCAGGAGCGCACGCCTGTCGACATAGCTGGTTTCGTCTATTCTGTCGACTGTGAGTATGGTCAAACAGACTGCACAGGGGCCTGCACAGTAACAACATAGTATTTACCTGGCCTCCTCACTCGCTCCCACCTGTTAAGTTGCAACTGACCATGTGGGCCATTTACCAAAGCCACGACTCTTAACGTCTGACGACGATCCTAAGACGAAGCACTCATGACAAGTTTGATTTTTGTTAACAGCTTAACGGACAGAAAAATTGGACGCCTTGGGCTGAAATAGACTGTGCGGAAAACTTCGATTCGGGATTTCGGCATTTCTTTAAACAAAGTATCGGCCAAAAAAAAACGGGGTCTCACACGGTTCTGAAATCCATAGTAGGCCTCTTAACCTTCACCTACGGGGAAGCTGACATCCCCGGTCAACTTAACCCGCGCCCCCGCTGGGGGGGGCATATTTTCTGCCACCCCCTCCCTGGATTTCCTCAATTACTCAAAAAACCATATCAAGATACCGACTTGTTGCGTGAAATTGCAGTTACCTTATCCTACATCAATGTTGACGTTCTTTTCCAATTTTTTTTGATGAAATTGATAAATAACTGTGGAGAAAATGACATTTTGATGACGTCATGTCATGCCAGTTTTGGTGGAAAACGATTGGAATTGTTTGAAAATCGTTAGAAAAATGGGAGGTGTGAAGCAAATAAAAAATAAAAAGCATTACCCAAGATGGTAAATTGGCATTGTCCTCAAAATGGCTATCTCGGATTTCTAACATTTTGAGTTTTTGACCATAAAATAAAAATAATTAAAAAAATCGAAAAAATTATCACAAAAACAAAAAAATTCAAAAATATTTCAAAAACCGGATTATATGCTTTAAGAAAACTTAGTATAAAACCAAAACACAAACCAAATCCAAAGCAATATCTGAATTTTTGACTGACTTATGACTCCCCAAGTGTAAGTAACTATGACGCGTCATTTTTGCAAATTAACTTTTTTACGTTTTTTGACCAGATAAGACAAAATAAAATATCACAAACTTTTTTCTGAGACAAAAGTGGACTACAAAAATGATTATTTTTGTTTAAAAAAATCAATTTCACAATTTGACCTCATATGACCTGACTTTGACCTTTCATGGTGTCAGGTTGTCAAAATGGCTTCTGCTATCGAATTGCACGTGTAAAACAACCCATAAACATAGGTCGCATGACTTTCGTAGACCTCTTGCCATCAGTGACCTTTTGTAACCCGAAATTGACCTTGACCTTTGCTTAAAATTTCACTTTTGTTTAATGCAGGAGTTTCATTATACCTTTGAGAGCACTCTGTGCTCAAATAGTTACCATCTAAGGCTTTGGATAGAAAACATATCCCAAAAACTAAAATATTTCCATTTTGACCTTTTACCTGACCTTGACCTGACATGTGACCTTATTTCGAAAATTTCACGTATGCTTTGGGTGCGTATCGATGAGACCTCCCATTCCGTATTGCGCGTCTCGCTACGGTCATTGCAGAAAGATAACGAGGGGGGCAGGAATCTGCCCCCCCAGCGTGGGCACGTTCGGCTAGATACCCCAGCGGGGCGCGGGTTAAAAACCAAGTAGCATAGAGCAATGCGAGTAAGAACCAGCGTGTTGCCTGTCATGAGAGGAATCTAACAGTATGCGATTTTTAGGTTTCAGATCAACAGGCTTCCAGGTCAAGTGAATTACCCAAGATCGAACACGTCCAAAAATAGAGATTTTGCTCTGTCCGTCGTCATTACCAAAGTTGTGAGCATAAAACGATTTCGTTGGCGTCAAAATGTTGGTCGTTGTACTAGCTATCTGGCAATATATCAATTTTTAGGTCTGGGCCAGTTAATGACCTCTCAGGTCACGGACATCGTTACCATAGAATATAACTGCTATGCGTTTTGCATAACAGTTCCTGTACAGGGCGCTTAGTATAACTTCCGAACGGAAAGAGATAAAGAGACACCGTAAAAAGCAACGTGTTGCCTGTCATAAGGGAAATCCAAAAGCATCCAATTTTGAGTATTTAGGTAGGTCAACTGGTAACCTTTGGGGTCAGGTCAATGGCCCTTTGTGGTCTGACATGACCTTGACGAAAAGGTCATAGGTCACAATTTAATAGTCGTATACACTTCAAACTTTCATATTATACGTATAATTGATGTAAACTCAGCTACTAAAACTTAAGCAAGATGCGCCGCATGGGTACAAACTTATTCAATAAAAACCTCAGGGGGGGGGGGGGCAGCCCCCCGCTAGGGCGAGGGTTAACACGATTATTGTCTCGGAGTCGACCCAGTCTACTCAGCAGACCCCTCAGTGTGTCAGCCGACATGACCGTGATGGCCCGCCATACATCAGTCAATGTCAGCCCGGCCGATCGGTCGACCAGTTGGCCGGCTCACGTCCTAAAACGGCACCGTTATTCCGCGCCAGGTCCCGGGATCACGCTATTGATTCATCGGTGTTCCGAGAGTTCGGTGATCCGGGGCGCCAGTTTCGAAACGTTATCGTAAGTTCGTTTGCGCCCGCGACGTCAAAACCTTGTCCAAATCACGAGAGTAAGTTTCAATCGTACGCATGTATCCCAAATACCGTCCCATGTGGAGTCAACCGGCAATCTACAGCACGGTTAGGCCATAAAGCGCTCGAAACCGGATCCCGTCCGCCCGAGACCCACCCCACCCCGTCAGCCTGAGGCCCAGCCCACCCCGTCAGCCCGAGGCCCAGCCCGTCATCCCGAGACCCAGCCCACCCGAGACCCACCCCACCCCGTCAGCCCGAGACCCACCCCACCCCGTCAGCCCGAGACCCACCCCACCCCTCCCGCCCAGCCCACCCCGAGGGACCCAGCCCAACCCGTCGCCCGAGACCCAGCCCACCCGTCCGCCGAGACCCAGCCCACCCCGTCAGCCGAGGCCCATCCCACCCCGTCAGCCCGAGACCCAGCTCTCCCCGTCCGCCCGAGGCCCAAACGGTGCAGTGACAGCAGCAGCAGCAGGCAGACCTGACAGTGTCGGTATCCGAGCCAATACAGCGGCAAATGACCACTCTCAGAATCGGCCACCCGTTACTAACACCTGCTGCATAACTCCAACATAACACGGTCGTATTTTGTCTCCATTTTACATAACATACAGCCCTGCGAACCCACCGACCGCTTTTGGAGGCCAGAGGTTGCAGTATTAATACAGTCCCGCTCTGGGATAGCAAATGGTAGAAGGATCGAATAGATTCGCTATGAGAGGAGGGGTGTAGAGAGTACATACAAAGATCCAACAGGCCCTCTCTGTGTTGGCGGAGACTGCAGAGATCAAACAGTGCCCATCTGGGACGGCGGAGTGTATAGGCAACGATAAACTGTTGAGATATATGCACTTCGACAGCCACTCCGCCTCAATTTACACGGGACTTCCCACACTCTACAACAGACTTCAAACTGATGTAGAGTGTGGCAGATCAAACAAGCTACAAAACACGACACCACAGAGGTTCATTAAGACAACGCCACCACGCCACCACACATGAAGCAGCTGCACGCCATCCCTGTCCGTCCCTTCATGTCCCCGTCCGTCCCAATCCGTCCCCGTCTGTCCCTGTCCGTCCCTGTCCATCCCCGTCTGTCCCTGTCCATCCCCGTCTGTCCCTGTCCGTCCCCGTCTGTCCCCGTCGTCCCCGTCCATCTCCGTCGTCCCCGTTCCGTCCCGTCCGTCCCCGCCGTCCGTCCCGTCCGTCCCCGTCCGTCCCAGTCCCATCCCAATCGTCCCCGTCCGTCCCGCGTCTGTCCCTGTCCTCCCGTGCCGTCCCGTTCCGTCCCCGTCTGTCCCTGTCTGTCCCTGTCCGTCCCCGTCTGTGCCCGTCTGTCCCGTCTGTCCCCGTCTGTCCCCGTCTGTCCCCGTCTGTCCCGTCTGTCCCCCCGTCTGTCCCGTCCGTCCCCGTCCGTCCCGTCGTCCCCGTCCGTCCCGTCCGTCCCCGAATGTCCCCGTCCGTCCCGTCTGTCCCCGTCCGTCCCCGTCCATCTCCGACCATCTCCGTCCGTCACCGTCCAGTCTTCAGTCCGTCTCTGTCCTCCCTGACCGTCCCCGTCCGTCCCACACCCAGTCCAGCACTCACAGTCTGCGGTGGCACAGGCGAGGTGGCGGCCCCGCGTCGAGCTTGTCCCCCCGCCGCGATGTGACGACTCGTGCTTCCTCTTGCGAGACGAGGCGTACAGGATGACGGCCCAGCAGCATGTGCTGGCGGAGGTCGTCCAGGCCTGGAGGAGAGCGACAACGGAGGGTCCAGGCAACTCGTTAAACGCGCGGAGAGGTGCGGAGAAGGTGAGGTGGTTGAAGCCAGCCCAAGGACAACGATGCCCGGGCCTTTATGTATTGCACACGTCCAGAATGGTTCAAATGAATACTCTAGTCGGTTGCAGAGCAAGCGGCCTGGCCAGAGAATGATGAAACGACTTGAATTCACTCAAACTTTAGGCCGGTACAGATTTGTGATGAATGGCTCGAATCTCATTCGAACTTTCGGACAATACAGATTTACGGCCTGAATTAACTGTGTTGTTACAGTATAACTAATTTACGCTGTAATTTATTGCGGAAACGTACCAGACGGGTGCACGGATGCAGACACTGAATGTAGTTACACCGGATATGAGACAAATATCCATTAGGTCAACGTACCGAAAAGCGAACAAGGTTAGGCTTGACCATAAAACAAGAACGATTAACATGCCAATGATACGTGACCATATCACTCCTACAGGGTTCATTAAAGGGCAGCAGGGCATACCTGGTCCTTGGAAGGGCAGCAGGGCCGATGGGATCGGATCCGTGCTGGCCAGAGGCAGGACGTAGAAGTCCTTGATGGCCTTGGAGAAGCCGCCGACCACGCCGAGCCGGTTCTTCTTGGAGAGGTAGGTGTAGAGGGAGGCGTAGTGGAGCTTCTCCTCATCGGTAGCGGGCTGCAGACGCACCACCACCACCTCCTGTGAGCAGAAAGGCAATGGGAAGTCAGACAAGTGTCTTCAACGCTTTTTCAGGGTCTACTTATAAACCCATGTCAATAAGCATTTAAGCATACTAAGATGTTCCTTCACAATTTTAGCTCGATCAGTGTTTAATATTGACAAATTTACAATTTGATGACATTTGAGTCATTGACCACGACCTCAATCACGTGTTGACCCAGGACCTTAAAATCGGGTGTCAATGGCTTCCTCTCGTCACAAGAAACAACGCACTCGTGTTTCTAATCGAGAGCTCCAGCTCAATTAGCAATTAGGGGCGAAACGTCCAAGGGATGGGGGGTCGTACCTACCCGGACTACCCCCCCACCAGGACACGCAGTTACCCAGACTCTTGCCCTGCCCGGGCGAGGGTTAAATGCATATTTTATTCCGATAAAATATAATGTAAAATAAACCACTTCTATTCCTAGAAATATGGTAGTACTAAAACTGCAATAAATGCTTGCCATTATTTAAAATTAAGCATAACTTTGTAGAATGAGACGTCCGTTATGACTTACTACTTTTATCTGTATTTATCGAGCTTCGAAGCTTTAATGATCGAGCTTATATCCACGACAAGAGATCTACCCACTGTAAGTTATGATAGATAAATAATTATATATCACTTTCATACATCTTGTAAATATCTATATAAGTTAGAGACCTATTTAAGGTATATTTTGGGGTCTATCTATGAATTGCCTGTTGAAAGTATTCGCACAGTCCAGTGTCTGATCTGATGCCCACAGCGGTGGCAATATGCAGTACTGGTGTCGGCATTAGGCTCAAGCCCACCCTGGCCGCTACCACGCTGTATATAGCTCGCTGTCGGCGGGAGTCCCAGCCGAGCCGGGGCCGGGAGTCCCATCTGATCCGGGGGCGGATGCCTGATCTGACCCGGGGGCGGATGCCTGATCTGACCCGGGGGAGGCGGGCAACGCAGCGAGTCCTACCCCGTTCCGGCCGTTTCCCGCAGGAGCGTTTTGTGATCTGATCGCTACCCAGGGAACCGGGGATGGACTGCAGCGAAGGACTGGGCAGTGGGGAGGGCTGGGAGCCGGGGGAGTCGGGGAGCCGGGAGCGGAGGACTGGGGAGCTGGGAGCGGAGGACTGGGGAGGGCTGGAGAGGCCTGGTGAGGCCTGTGGAGGCCCGTGGAGGCCTGGGGAGACCTGGGGAGACCTGGGGAGACCTGGGGAGACCCGGGGAGACCTGGGGAGACCCTGGGGAGACCTGGGAGCCTGGAGACCTGGGAGACCCGGGGAGACCCTGTGGAGAACCCGGGAGGCCTGGGGAGACCCGGGAGACCTGGGCGAGATACCTGGGGGAAGACCTGGGAAGACCTGGGGAGACCTGGGGGAGACCTGTGGAGACCTGTGGGAGACCTGTGGGAGACCCGGGGAGACCTGGGGAGACCTGGGGAGACCTGGGGAGACCTGGGGAGACCTGGGGAGACCTGGGGAGACCTGGGGAGACCTGTGGAGACCTGGGGAGACCTGGGGAAGACCTGTGTAGACCTGTGTAGACCTGTGTAGACCTGTGTAGACCTGGGGAGACCTGGGGAGACCTGTAGAGACCTGTGGAGGCCTGGGAGACCTGGGGTGACCTGGGGAGGCCTGGGTGGCCGGGGGAGGCCTGGGCGGCCGGGGGAGGCCTGGGGAGTGCTGGGAATACCTGGGGAGGCTATTAGCGCGTGTGACGGAGTGGCTACGATGGCAAATCATTGGCCGGGAGACAGTACGTCCGATAAAGTCGCTGTCCCGATCTGACGGCGGCAGACGACCAGACGCTGCGCCGCCGGACGGTAGGCGGCCGCGCCGATCACATTAGGTCATATGGACCACCTGCAGCCGGATATAAAATACGCTCCGGAGTCCAGCCTCATTCGAGTCCAATGGGCGAGGCGTGGCGATTCAAGGAATGATGGCTGCCGAGCCCTGGAACGGGCTGAGGTTGCACAGGAGGGGTTGGTCCAATGTTAGTAAGGCTGCAGCCACGAGGGAGAGTTGGACGATATATGGGATGGTTACTACCTCGGGTGAAGGGAGGGGTGCAGCCGACGACAGCTGCAGCAGTACCCAGTGCATCGACATGACAATTGTTACGATAATTAAACTAACATAATGCAAACGACAAAGAAGAGATGATCGAGCTAGCTCTCACTCTCGGCACCACACAACAAGAGCCAGACGAATAGAATGCCCTTGCGATCCCTAAAAAAGAACATAACACTCTGTTCGGCTGAGACCCACTCTGCAATGTCTCGAACAGGACGACCGAGGGCAGTCAACACAACTATAAACCAGCATTATTCCAATATTTCGACATCCATACTTCACAGAAATCTCATATCAGTTGGCCAAGGGCCCTCACCCAGCCGAACTCCGTTCAAGCATCTCAGTTGTCGATACACCAGCTCTCCGGCCGCTATACACTGCTCGACCATCTCACATATCTCCGGCTCCGTCCCGCAGCCGTAAAGCCTCCTACTGACCCGGGGCCGGTCGGAACGGACCCGGCCGGGGCGGGCCGGAAGGCCGGCTCATCCGTGCACGGTTCGTCGGCGACGGGACCGGCCTCTAGCCACCGACCGTGACCCGGCCGGAGCCCAAACGACCGAGCCGTTCAGAATCACAGCCCGTACCGAGACGAGGAGACGCGACAGACGGCTGGCCGGGGTTCAGAGGGGGCTGAGAGGGCCGACGAGTGCACGACAGCCTGGTTGGACGGGAAAATGTACGATGGTGTGATGCAACTTGCAGCTCAGGAGCCGAGGCAGACGGCCTAGCGGCGAAGCGGGCCGTTCAGGGCAGATGGCCAGAGCCGTAGGGGAATGAAAGACAGTAATGGCCAGAACCATTGACGTATAGTAGTCGAGGTCATGCTCAGAAGGGCCGTTTCGGGCGGAGGCGGGTAGGCGGCAGAGTGTTGAATTGCTGCTGAGGTGACGTGTTTCCAAGCCGATGGGGTAGCGAGATATCCAAGCCGGTTGAGCTGGCGCGTTGATCACTCCGTCGAGAGGACAGGGGCGTTGTTAACGTGTTACTCCACATGACGTGAAAGAGCGAGCTGCTGTTGTGAAATAAGGCAAAAAGGCTGGAAAGACGGCTTGGTCGTTGCAAGTGGCACTGAAATCTTGTCCTCATTGTCGAAGCGCGGCAGGGCTGGGTCCCGCGGCGTGACCAGGGAACCAGTGGAGGAGTCAGCGGGAACTGAGAAGTCTTTGTCCATTGTCAGCCGGCGAGGCTGGGTCCCCGAGCGTGACCGAGGGAACTGTGGAGGAGTCACGTGGACTGAGTTTTGTCCATTGTCGGACGGCAGGCTGGGTGCGGCGTGACAGGGCAACCAGTGGAGGAGTCACGTGGTACTGGAGTCTTGTTCCATTGTCAGGACCGGACAGGCTGGTCCCGGGTGACCAGGGGAACCATGGGACTGGAGACAAGTGAAGACTGATGGCAAAGGCTCCAGAGATGGAGGAGACTTGGACGGAGACAGACGTTTGGACGGCTGGGGAGCGCGGACCAGGAAACGGCCAAACATCGAAGACACTTTATTTTATCACGGTGAAAGGCTCGCCCGGCCTCGCCCGCACCGTCTTACCAGCAGTCCACATGTCCAGCGGTCTGTCTGGCCCGTCATCAGCAGTACACGTGTCCAGCGGCCTGTCTGGGTCATCCCCCGGCAGTCCACGTGTCCAGTAGTCGGTCTGGAGTCTCTGGGTCATCCCCCGGCAGTCCACGTGCTGCCCAGCGGCGCCGCGCTCGCTCGGCTCAGTGATTAGACCTACTCTGATGGATGGCGACAGGCGGCAGGAGAATCGTTTGTATCTCCAGCTCGGCGACCATTGATTTAACAGCGCCGCGCCGGGCGAGCCTCTCCGCTGAACTGAACAGTGATGCTCATAAAACGCTGCACGGTCTTGGAAAGTTGATGAAGTGGACAATGCCTGCCCGATTTTATAGTCTTCTTTTCATCTTTCATGTATTTATCAGATTTATCTCTCTTGTACTGAACTATACATTTTGGACCAACAGTAACCAGTTACTCGGACATGAAATTAATAAAAGCGTCTGCTAAACATGGCGAAAGACAAAGTTTTGCCTTCCGAGCATGCGTAATTACTTGCCTAAAATGTGACTACTTCTACCTGTTACATGTAGAGCAGTCGGACCAATCTGGCGCCACCGGCGGCGGACGGGACGCGGTGGAGGCGGACGGAGTTCTCAGTTTAAAATGTCCTAGTTTTAAATGTATGAATATGTGGTACTTGAAAATGCGAACAATTCTCATTCAATTCCTAAATACAGAGCTCTTTGAGTGTGCGTGTTTTTGTGTGTGTGTGTGTTTTTTTTTTTTTTTTTTTTTGGGGGGGGGGGCGCTTTAGCGCGTTGAGTCTATCAAGCGCCCGTCCAGTCTACGCTAGTTCATCGCAGTCAAAGTGGGGGGTCGTACACTATGTTATAACAGATCTTATGTAGGTAAGAGAAAACGTTGAACGGAAGGATTTTGACGAGGGTTAATAATGGGAAAGAGTTTTTTCGGCTTTCATCTTCGCACGTTGTGTGATGTAACACGACGTTTCGGCAGTCGCTTCTCCGGCGTTCAGCGAGAGGGGTTTTTGTTTGTGTCCTGAGAAGGACAGTTAAGGTTGGTTGGGGTAGGAGAGGGTTGTCGGTCCCGCGATCCATTGGTCAGTATATGTCGTCTACACTGAATAACTTTATGGCGCGAGCGGGGATTCGAAACGGGGGTGTAACCGGAGTACAAAGTCGATGCTTTTAAACACTTTGGGCACACAAGGAGGGAAATCGGAGGGTTTGATCCCTGAGGCAATCGGGAGCGGGAGTCGACACCGTCTCTACCCCACAACTACTAGGTCTTCTCAGGACCAGAACCTGGGGACGTCGAGAAGCGCTGGCGAAAGCGTCGTGTACAGTCTTACACACGGAGAAAGATGACAGTCCGTTTAAAACTCTTTCAAGAGAAACTTTGTTCTGATGCTGAGTTGACTGCCCCTAGTACGGTCGTTGAGGGTGCATGGAGGAAGGACCGCGATTATTTCAACTTCAACTGTTTGCAGATGTCGTTGGGGGATAAACGTGTTTAACCCTCAGTGGAGAGTTGCAGTAACTGCACAGTGCACACAGACGGCTCCGAGCTGGTCAGGTGTGGTCAGGTGTGGTCAGGTGTGGTCAGGTCAGGTAGTGGCTGTGAGTGGCGTGGGAGTGGCCGATACCGAGCCCTAGTTAGCGCCACCACAGCTCACAGCTCTTCAGGAGCTGTGGAAGACAAATGGAACGCATACAAAATAAAAATAGGAACTTCCAAAATACCTGCCAAATTCGAATAGCATGCTGGACATGTAGTTTAGAATACAAAATGACGCACTAGTGTAACTTTTGGAGATTCAAATGTAATGCATGTTTCTGGGGCGCTTTCGCTTCAATTAGCGCCCCAAATGCCAAACAACTTCACTATGCAGCCCACTATGAATTTATGATTGGCTTGCAAGAAGCTCGAACGCGTCGTTAAAAATACATCTGAAGACACAATCAGAGGGTGCAGTACTGCAGTAATAGGCCGAGCTGCAAAACATAGCTGCTGCAACATAGCTGCTCCAGGCCCTTAGTTCCGACGAAGCGAGCCTGGAGACCGGCCAGGTTGTTAAGCATAACCGACGTCATATTCTTTCCCATTTTTCGCAGCTCCCTCTCATCTTCCACAAGGACTGTCAGTCTCTCGTTCCTTTCATACCATATTTACCGGTCTGTCTTCAGCCTCGAGCCTGTTATCCTCGTGAGCAGATAAGTGGAACAGAGACAACCATTATCTTATATTAAGTTATTTTCTTGCTATTCTGTGGAGACATTGTTTGGATAAATGTTTTTCAAGCCCAGTACAAAATATTGCAGGGAAACGAATTACCGACAAGACTTACTCGAAGGACAATGAAGAACACAAACTTGCCACGACTGGACATTTCAACGCCACAAAGAACTATTTCGAAGTCGAACCGCAGCATAAACTTGCTCTGTCCTGCTGTGTATTACCTCTTATCTCTGTGTATGCGTATTTCAGGCGAAGAGTGCGGTCAACACACAAAGTGCTTTAAGGCGCCTATTCTAAATCCCCATCAAGTGCATCGCGCGACAGTAGGCAGTAACCATATGAAGCCCATCCAACACACTGGACACAATACACCGCGCTCCATTCATGCGGCCGGCCCGCCCTGGCGCCTGCCGTCTCTCTCGGACGCGCCGTCCACCCATCACCCAGTCGGCATCTGAACCGCCTCCTCTCTACGGCCCGCCCGCGCCTGCCGTCTCTCTCTGGACGCCGTCCACCATCACCCAGTCTGCATCGAACCGCTCCTCTCTACGCCCGCCCGGCGCCTGCCGTCCTTCCGGCCGCCGTCCACCCACACCCCATCGGCACTGAACGCCCTCCTCTCTACGCACCGCCCGGCGCGCCTCTCTCTCGGGCGCCGTCCACCCATCACCCAGCGGCATCAACCCCTCCCTCTACGGCCCGCCCGGTCCCGCCGCTTCTCTCGGCGCCAGTCTCCACCCATCACCCAGTCGGCATCGAACCACCTCCTCTCTACGGCCCGCCCGCGCCTGCCGATGCCTGGGTTCGGGCGCGCGTTCCCACCCATCACCCAAGTCGGCCCCCGAATCCGGCTCCTCTCTTACGGCCCGCCGGCGCCTGGGCCGTCTCTCTCGGGCGCCGTCCACCCATCACCCAGTCGGCAGCTGAACCGCCTCTCTTCTACGGCCCGCCCTGCGGCCTGCCGTCTCTCTCGGGCCGCCGTCCACCCTCACAGGTGCGGCACTGAACTCGCCTCCTCTCTACGGCCCGCCGGCGCCTTGGCCGTCTCTCTCGCGGTGCGCGATCCACCCATCACGCCCAGTCGGCACTGAACCGCCTGGCCTTCATCTACGGCCGCCCGGCGCCTGCCGTCTCTCTCGGGCGCCGTCCACACCATTCACCCAGTCGGCATGAACCGCCTCCTCTTCTTACGGCCCGCCCGGCGCCTGCGCGCTCCTCTCTCGGGCGCCGTCCACCATCACCCAGTCGGCCCCGACCGGCCTCCTCATCTACCGAATGATCGGCGCTCTCACCGCCCGCCCGGCCGGCGGATCAGGGACGCCACTGCTCTGTGTATAATCCAATCTGGCGCGCCGGCGGCGGACGTAGCGCACCGGCGGCGGACGGGGCTCGGCGCAGCATAGCGCCGCCGCCGACAGAGAAGATAGAGGGAGAAGAGATTACCCGACCTATATCCAGCCTTCCCAGTCCGCTCCAAGAGGCAGTCTCGCCGTTATAGGCTGCGCCGGAAAAACGCGGGCACATTTCCGAGATGGCTGGCATATTGTCGCGACGAGTTCCGCGTAAAAGACAACACAATAACTCAGCCGCCGCTCCGGTGGGAAAACAGCGCGAGCGGTACAGCGGAGCCGTGATAACGCAATCCGGCAGCTAACCAGTACACTAACACGCATACGGACAACCGAGCCAAACAGGCCGGGACAACAACTTCGCTGCTGTCAACATCACCTCTGCGTCGCCGGCAGCGGGCGACTCGAGTAGTTTGTTGTGCATCACCAGCAATTTGGGCTACATTCGAGACAATTCGGGACAGCGCCGACTATAGTCACACACAAGAGCCAAGTGTCTGCTCCCAGAACACCTCCGACGATCTCGCCTGATGTGATATTTCTAGCTAACCTCCTTTTGAATCGTCCTGACCCTTCCACCACGTCGAGCCCGCCGGTCCAGCAGAGCGGTCCGACCCTGGTCCTCGGTTCGCGTGCGCTGCCCCGTCGGTGACGATGTGCCCCGTCGGTGTCGATGCATGACACGGAGCATTAGCCGCCGCACAGCGCGCTGCGTGCTGTGCCGCCGACAATCAACAAGCTGTCAGGCGCGGCGCCTGGTCAGTCCCTCCCACACGCCGCCCTGTGATTTGCTCAGCCCACACCACCGTCTCCGCCCCTGCCCCTCCCTGCCCCACCCCTGCCACCGCCCCGCCCCCTCACACGCCAACATGGAGCGCCCATAGACCAGGCAGTCGTTCGTAGCTGTGACTCTTCGGTATTGACTGTTCAACAACGGAAGATAGTTCAACAACAGCTATTCAACAGCACCAATACAGCAGAGATGCTGCCATTCGAGTCTCGCCGCCGCCGGTGCCTCAGTTTTCCCCTCCGTCCCGGCAGTGTCCCCGACCTGGCTGGGCCAGACAGTGTGGCGGGCCGGTCATGGCCGCCCTGACGGACGGTAACGACATCAGGCCCGCCCGCCACGGCCCACAGCTCCAGTCCCTCCAGCAGTCCCGGCTGACCGAACACGGCCCAGTGACGTCAGCAGCAGCAGCGGTGACGTCAGCGGCGGCGGCACACGGGCACAAGAAGGTCCATCGGTCGGTGCGCAGGTTGGTCAGTTGGTCAGACACTCGCCCGCTCCATTTATATTGCCTCGTCAGACTAGCGCGGCTATTTTGAGTACTGGTGGAGTTTTGAAGCTAGCGGTCGTCACAGCTGCTGTGGTTATATGGCGTCTGTGTGGCTGTTTGAGTGGCTCTTCACCGGACAGCTGTGCTCTCCCATCGTATCGTCGATTACCTGTCTAAATCGGCCGAGGCGACTTCCCGAAGCAGTCAGTCACCCGCAACTAGACAATCAGAGATGTTTCATCAGCTTCTAATGGCGCGAAAATCGCTACGGTAGCCTTAGAGAAGATAAAACAAATGGATGACATGTTTTTCATCTCACGGTCGCAGTGATTTAAACCATCCCACTGCAATGCTTCACGACTCCCCAGAGCCCGCTAACGGCACCAGCAGCGTCGTCTCCGACCCGGTACCCTCGCGACGCAGGTACCACTCCCATCAGGGTACCTGCGTGGTACCACTCCCATCACCGGCGCCCCTGCTCAAAAACCGAGACGGACACCTCACAAAATCGCCGCCGGCCGGCCCGACACCGGACGAGCGGCACACGGGCTCAGTTCGGCTGTAAAGCGACCCTCTGGCCGCCACACCGATCTGGCCGATTGCGGCTGCGGACATCACGGCGTCGGGAGCCGCTCCAATGACTCCTGCGGGGCACGTGCTTCACCTGTCCGGCCGCGACGCTAACATCGATCTCAGTGTGTTCTTAGTGTGTGACCCTGCGGCGGACACGGCGGACACGGCGGACACGGCAGACACGGCAGACACGGCAGACACGGCAGACACGGTCAGGGGCGATGCTACCATATTTTACCCTGGAGGGGGGCAAGGTCTAAGGGAGGCCCCTCCTCTCCAGAGGGCCTCCCTGACTGTAGCGGGCCTCGACCAAGTGGGCTACTATAGCGATACCGACGTTAGTTTGCTTTTATCCCCCGCTCCCTCCAAGGCGTGTAATTATCAGAGGCCGTCAAGAGCGCGTATTAAAGGAAATAGTTCACCTTGGGTTGTTTCTACCAACCACAATTTGGTTATATTTTAAAATAAAACTTCTTTTCACATTGTCAAAAATAGCCATACATTGCGCCGATTCAGGACAGAAGGACGTAAACTATTAATTTTATCAAAACTATATGCATACTCTCTGCAACGTCAAAAAAATAATCGAATGGCTCAGCCAATTAGATTCGAAAGTAATCGCGTAAGATTATTTTATAGCCTCTGCCCAGATGTATTTAAGGCCCACATTCTTGACATTCTTTATTTATGACTCACATTCCTTCGACAAAAAGTCAAATATATTCGGCTGGAAAGCCTGTTCAGCCCAGAAAACTTACAGTTTTTTTTTTCAACACGGGCTACAAAGCTGCTATCTCAGTTCAAAACCCATGTTGAAGGTGAACTATTTCCTTTAAAGTCATTTTTTCCACGTTATATTATATACTACATATACTACCATTTGAATAATTGCATTCCCCATAAAGAACGAAAAGAATATATAAAGTCAGGCGCGTAGACAGGAATTCGTTCTGGGGGGGGGTCGCTTTGAAAGGACCTCCTTCCGCGATTGAATGGGCTCCCATTCCCAGCAGTTGAAAGGGTCAAACAAAACGGCTGAAAAAGGCATATTAACAAGCGATGGAAGAATGACGTATGGCAGTAATGGAGGCAAGGCCAGGCATTGAAGCCATACTAAACTTTATAGAAGCTGGACTTTAATAAATCTGAAGGGTCTGCCCTTTCAACGTTGAAACCAGTGACACCAGTTCGTCTGCTTCCAATTCGATAATTTTTTGGGGAGGGGTCAAGTCCCGAAACTCTTAGAATTGCGCGCCGCGGAGCGGCGCGAAAATTTTGAATCTTACGCCCTGGATATGCATTCTCATCTATGCGTCGCTTTGCGTATGGTGCCGGACTGCGGACCTCTATAAGTGCTCTTTTGCACTTGAAAGTGCGGTAAAAAGTGATAAAGCTGACTATTTTGCCCAATTATAATTTACATAAGGTAACATCCTATAAGCAAAACAAATAAATGCACCGCAAAAAGGTGCGGATTTGTAATTTAGTTTTGACCCGCATACAATTTAATTCGTATTGCAGTTGCGCCGCGAAAATTGTTATTTTGTTTTCGGACAGGGGCCGCATGTAGGCTAGGTCAGACCAGGGGCACATACTTTGGGGAGATGGATGGAGCTATATCCCCCCTTGTTTATAGTCGGGGCTGGGACTTTGGTCAGATATATTATTTAAAAAATATAAAAAGGTGAAAATGGAGGCCTCTTCAAAATGAAGTGGGCCAAATCCAAAAGTTTTACAACCTTAGGGAAAGTTTTTTGGGCCCCATTTTATGTACACTGTACAGGGGGCCTCCTGTCTAGTACTGGGGACCTCCTGTCTAGTACCGGGCGCTTCCTGTTTAGTACCGGGGCCTCCTGTTTATTACAGGGGCCTCCTGTCTAGTACCCGGGGCCTCCTGTCTAGTACCCGGGGCCTTCTGCTTAGTATGGGGGCCTCCTGTCTAGTGCATGGGACCTCCTGTTTAGAACCGGGGGCCTCCTGTTTAGTACTGGGGGCCTCCTATCCAGTACTGGAGTCCTCCTGTCTAATACCGGGGGCCTCCTGTCTTGTACTGGGGGCCTTCTGTCTAGCATGGGGCCTCCTGTCTAGTACTGGAGGCCTCCTGTCTAGTACTGTTGGGCTTCCTGTCTAGTACTGGGGGCCTTCTGTCTAGCATGGGGGCCTTCTGTCTAGCATGGGGGCCTCCTGTCTAATATGGGGGCCTCTTGTCTGGTACTGGGGGCCTCCTGTCAAGTACTGAGGGCCTCATGTCTAGTATGGGGCCCCTGTCTGGAACTGGGAGGCCTCCTGTCTAGTACTGGGGACCTCCTGTCTAGTATCGGGGGCTTACAGTGGCATCATGCAGGCTTTTCTCATTCAAGAAATGTGACCCATAATTTCCACATAATTTCCACATAATTTCCGCCACATAATTTCCGTTTGTTTGGCCAGTTGTAGCAGGGGGCACTTTTTTGGAAGTGGGGCCTCCGTGAAATTCTGGGGGATCAAAAAGATGTGTTTGCCCACCTGCCCCGCCCCCCCCCCCGGGTGGCGCCGCCCCTGGACAACAGCAGACCACAGCAGACATACATGCAGACACGGTCAGCACGTACGGAGACACGGCAGACAACGGCAGACACGGCAGACAACGGCAGACACGGCAGACACGGCAGACAAGGCAGACACGGCAGACGGCAGACACGGGCAGACACGGCAAGACACCGTGAGACACGGCCAGACACGGCAGACACGGCAGACACGGCAAGACACGGCAGACACGGCAGACACGGCAGACACGGCAGACACGGCAGCCACGGCAGACACGGCAGCACAGCAGACACGTAGACACGGTAGACACAGCAGAACACGGCAGACACGGCAGACACGGGCAAGACACAGCGACCACGGAGACACAGCAGACACAGCGTGCCAGCAGACAGTGTGCCGGCGTTCCCAACGCAGACCGCACGACCCCCGGCCGCCAGTATTTCAGCCCAAATCGCCGCCACACTGCCGTTAAACGACAGTATTTCATCGGAAATAGCCGCCCAATTGAAGCAGAATTGCATTCCGCTACCGTATCTGGATTTCAAACCACCATCCATCATTCGGGATTCGATCCACTTCGTGGGAACGGCGATGCTTGAAGTGGCGTCGGGGTGGGTGGTGCCGGTTTGACATTCCCCTGACCGTTTTCAATTGCGCTATCATGGCCACTGGACAGTCCACTCAGCAGAGTGGCGCCGTACCTAGTTGCTGGGCTGACCAGCGCGTCAGTCGAGGCACAAAATGCACGGGAGGTCCCGGCTGGCGCGGACATTTTTCAACGTCCTATGCATTTTCCGCGACACAAGCAGAGCGAATTTGCATACATCTGTCCGCCCCGGTGGCTCGTTGGTGACAGGACGCGCAGCGGGTGATGAGTCCGACGAGCGGCGCCGCACAGGGGTCACCTCAGTCCAGCGCAAAACACCGGTCACCTCCCGGAATCAGAGCGGCTGCCGCCACGCCGTTGTTCCTGTAACCACACCTCAGCACCAGCAGGCGTCCCCGGGGGCCGGCCGGGTCCGCTCCTCTCCCGCTGCGCCATACACCGGCCATCGAGCGATTCTACTAGCACTTTCTCAGCATCACTTTATGGTCCGTAATCAAGGTTTCAATTCCAGTACCGGCGCTATCTTTTTACTGCGTCGTGCTCTCTTCGGTCAGTTCGGGTGAGTCCCATGCAACTATTGGTTTCGCAGGTACGCGAGCGGGCGACGAACGAAGGTGCGAGGTAGCGACAAGTAGCGGGAATAGCAAGCGGTAGCGGTAAGGGGTTCCGGCCGCGCGCTGACAGTCGGCCAAATCTTCGGTCGCCGGTCGGTCGCCGGCCGGCCATGCAATCGGAGACTTCTGAGATTCGCGGCCCATAAGAAAGTGCTCTGGAGTGGCGTAGGTCGCTACGGCATTGCGGTGTATGGCGCGCAGCGCGGAGAGGAGCGGCGAGCCCGGCCGGCCCCCGGGGACGGCCCGGCTGCACATACGCCTGTTGCTGAGGTGTGCGCTGGCTAAACAGGAACCACAGCTGCCTACCCCCCGGCGTAAGCCGTGGTGCAGCCGCTCTGATGCGCGGTGCGGAAGGGCTGAAGGTGTTTTTGCGCCAGGACTGAGGTGACCGCCTGTGCGGCGCCGCTCGTCGGACCTCATCACCCGCTGCCGTCCTGTCACCGCACCCGTCAACTTCGAGCCACCCGGGGCGCGATAGCCAGAGCTGGAGTGTACAATTGTACAAAGTTCGCTCTGCTTGTTTGTTGCCACTGGGCTGGACATAAATGCATAGGACGTTGTCAAAAATGGTCCTGGCGCGCCCCCGCGGGACCCTTCGACCGTGCACTTTTGGCATGGACCTCGCGACTTAGACGCGACGAGTGGTCAGCCGGACGACCGACCAGCGAAAGCTAAGGGAGCTCGGATAGCGGGAGGACGACTGCTGGCTGAGGTGACTGTCCAGTGGCCATGACTAGCGCAATTCGGAAAAGTCGGGGTCCCAAAGGGGAAATCGTTGCAACACCCCCAAGGGTGACCCCGCAAAACTAGCGGCACAACCAAGACGACGGAGGGACGGGAACTGCTAATCATCTCAAGCATTGCGCGCCAGCTGTGACTCGCCACGGGAAAAAAGATTGGGATAGGGAAGATCCACAGGGAAGATGATGGACGGGGTTGAAGTTTGAGAATACGCAGAG
Organism: Semibalanus balanoides; assembly: GCA_014673585.1. Lineage (NCBI taxonomy): Eukaryota > Metazoa > Arthropoda > Thecostraca > Balanomorpha > Balanidae > Semibalanus > Semibalanus balanoides. The sequence continues at coordinate 24,633 of VOPJ01015345.1, forward strand.
ATCTAGGTGTAGCAGGATAATGCTATGTCTGCTCTCACATTGTGGACCGCAGTAACTTATTATGCCAGACGGAGAGATGGGAAAGATGACTCGTGCGGAGTAGTTAACGCCGGCGAGTTGGTGTGAGCGATGTCGGGAATCCTGGGGGCTCGAAGATATTGACCTGGATGCGGCACGGGGGTCGCTGCGAGGGTCTGCGTTGGGAACGCCGGCACAACCTGTCTGCATGGCAAAAACACGCCATGGAGTAGGTCTGCCGTGGTATGCCTGACCGTGGTACGGTGGCTGTTGTCATGCCGCGAGTTGTCGTGCCCGTGTCTAGGCCTGTACCGTATGCTGGAGTGATTACTAGCCGGTCTACCGTGTCTGCCAGGTGTGCTGCCGTGATCTGCCAGTGTCACTAGCCGGTACCTGCCAGGAGTGCGTCGATGGGCGCACGCGGTCACCCCTGACATTGGTTGTCCGCCCCGGCTATGTCGTGCCGTGGTCGTCGCGCAGATGTACTTGAGCCGGTGTCCGTTGGGACCGGTGAGACTGCCGCGTCTGGCCCGTGTCTGGGCCGGAGAGTGCGTCCTGCGGATGGGTATCGCTCTGTGCACCGAGTGTTCTGTCCCCGTATAGGTGACCTATCAATGCCGGTGGTATCCCGAGCCGTAGGTCAGGCACCGAGCTGGTCGGACGGGAATCGGGTGCTGTCACGCAGTCTTGGCCGTGTCTGCGTGTCTGCCTGTGTCTTGCCGTCGAGTGGCTGCCTGCAGTGTCGCATGACTAGGTGGAGACGGGGAGACGGAGAGCCGGGTCACACTGTCCAGTGACGCATAATTGACTGGACGGGGTCGAGGGAGCAGGACAGAGTGGGAGCTGGAGGAACGAGATGGGACAGGACGGGAGCGCACAAAACGGAACGGGAGCAGCCAGAGGTGATCAGATGGAATGGGCCAGTCGTGTCAGAGCATAAGACATGGCGTCAGATAACCCCGCCAGACTGACCAACCAACCGTCGTGGCCGCGCGGTTTCACCCTCCCGTCACGTTATGAACATCCATCCCGACCAGCCGTGTACATCCGAACTCAGCCTTCCAGCTGAGAGCAGCGAACCCCTGTCGACAGCCCACAGCCCCCAGCCCTCCCCCCAGCAGCGCCCAGCCTTCCAGCTGAGAGAGCAGCAAACCCCTGTCGACAGCCCACAGCCCCCAGCCTCCCCCAGCAGAGCTCAGCCTTCCAGTTGAGAGAGGCAGCGAACACCCTCGGTGACCAGAAGCCCACAGCCCCAGCCCCTGTGACATCCCCCCAGAGGCCCACCCTCCAGCCTGAGAGAGGCAGCAACTCCTAGTCGACAGACCCCAGCCCAGCCCCACCGCCCGCCCCAGCAGCGCTCAGCCTTCCAGCTGAGAGCAGCGAACCCCTGTCGACAGCCCCAGTCCCTCCCCCGGCGGCGCGATGGATGCCGGCTTCGTCGCTAACGACATCACGACACCGCGCCATATATTCCGGCAAACTTTCATCCGGTGCAGCACGTGCTTAACAAGTCTTAATTTGGCAGCCGGCTCTATAATTTGCATCGCTGCTGGAGCCATTCTTCTGCCGTCATTGGCGGTGGCGTTCAGCGACCGACGGAGAAAAACACGCGCGGCGTTTGGTGGACCACCGCCGCCGGCCGGATATTTGACGCGGCAGTGTCAACAGCGGCCAGCGGCCGGCACTTCCGGGGGAGTCAGCCACCGCCACCGCCGCCGCCGCCGCCGCCCAGCCCCTCGCCGTCGGGGAGATGGCCAATGACTTGGTAAACAACAGCAAACGACACAGCGGAGCGTGCTCAGAGAGCATATGATGCCGCGGAAATCACCAGCATATGGGCTGGAGATGAGCTTAGGATTAGGTAACAAGATAGGAATCAGGAAGCCTAGCGCAACACAACGGAGAAAAACAACATAAGATGGCTGTGTATATGAAGTAGAGATGCAGATTGCAGGACCACGGAGCCGGCGCCGGGCCCAAATTCAGGCCCGGCGGGCCTGAAGCTGTGTCTGAACTTATGCTTGCCGGTCTCATGCCAGGATCAGCACAATTTCGGGGGTTATAATATTGTTTAGTGTACAATGAAGTAGACATGCAGATTGCTGGCTGCCGGGCCTAGCGGGTGCTGCCACATGTGGCCGGGCTTGATGCTAGTGCCAACTAACTCATTAATGTGCGGTGGCGGTGCATTTTTTTTTTTGTCTATGGGGGGGGCGGCACATCTCTATATCTTAAGTCACTTCTCATTTAATTGAACAATAATAACACCTCTTAGAGATGGTGACCACAAGATGTCACGAAACGAAATGTGAAATTATTACTTATTTAACAGCGGTAAAACGGTCGTTTTCACAAGTTGGAAAGTTATTGATATCAATATCACCGAAAACAGCGAGCAAAACTAAAAAACACATAGTGCTATACCTATAAACGTACAAGGGCGGATCCAGGGGGGGGGGGCAAAGGGGGCCATGGCCCCCCCCCAACCCACCCAAACGGCCGCAATTTGAACCATTTCTGAGTTTGTCGTAACACTAACGCCACTGCCTTTACTAGTCCCGAGAAAAGCTTTGTTTTAAATCAGTTGATTGAGTGATACACTAGGAGCAAGCGAAAACATCGATGACGTTTTAGAATGGTAGGCGATAATTTTTGGGATTTGGCCCCCCCAAACTGTCAAAATCACACTTTCTGGATCCGCCAGTGTAAACGTATCGATGCGCGCCACGTGGAAACAACCGAAAGGTGTCACCCTACCCACCACGGAAAATGACACCCCAATGACGCACATCAGACTATCAGGGGCGCCCTGGGATCCCTTTGTCCAAGTCCATCCAACTCGGACCACGTCGTCACGCGGCGACCCATCGACAAACATTGAGCGCTTATAGGTTCCGGTCGCCGGACGGCTCAGTCTCCGCCGCACCGCCGAACACCATGATTGGCTAATCTGCTATTCATAGAATTCACCAGGCCTCTGCCATTCATGGAATTTTCTCCGCCCGGCTGTATTATATGCCGCGGCTGTTGGCTGCTTAGACAGGAAGCTCTCCGAGCTTCCCCAGCCTGGCAGCCTTATGACGCAGCAGCAGCCTCCCAGGGCGCGGTTACCATGAGTCGCTGGACACGGAGACCACACACAGCAGCTGAGCGACCGGTACAGTCATGAAGCCATCGTGGGGTCAACCTCGCTCCGATTAGGCACGCGTGTTGAGTGACTCGGTCCGTTTAAATTCACACAGTCGCCATTCATCCGGCGTATGATGATGACTTGTGCTTAGCGGAGTCAAGACTGCGGAATTTATCTGGCGCTCGCCAAATGACGCACCATCAATCAACTTTATCTGACAATTAAATACGACATAAAATGGCCCCGGTCGTAGCAGCGTACAACTTTATTCCGTAGTCACGATGGCCGCCATGTTGGAGCCCCGTAGTCACGACTACGGAACCAATCTCGACCTCCGAGCTCACCCGGAGCATCGAGTCAGAGTCTCAGAGTCAGTCAGTCAGTGGTGCGCTGGATATATCGTACTCACCTTATTTGACTTGCGGACCTGGCGGATGTATCCCCAGATGGTATCGGGTGCGATCCTTCCCACCACCTCCACCCGATCAGGAATGTCCGTCTTAAGGTGAGCTGAGTTGCCCGACACCTGTCGACACCGCATGGCAGCGTCAGAGGTGGGTGTCGGTGACGCAGAAGAGAGGGTGTCAGAGGGGCTACACAGTATTCCATATTCATTCCAGGAAATAAACATTCACCATATTCATTCAAAGAAAGCAGACTCTCACAATCCTGAACCCTTCACTGGGGACAAACTCACAGACCTCTGAGGTCACAGACCTCTGAAGTCGCAAGCTCGAACGACTCAGACGGCCCCCCGTCACAGCGCGTCGAGCAGCCACACAACTCCCGCCGAGAACACCAACAGCATCGGTTGCTTCTTCAGCAGCCAGCGACGCCGACGGCGGCAGCCTACACCGCCGGCTCCCCGCGGGCACCGCCTTGTCAGCCCGTGTTATGAACGCCGAGAGCCGAGCGGAATGAAGCCTATGACGAACGACACCAAGCCGGGCGGCCGGAACGTCCCCCCATTTCCTGGTAATCACCCCTTCCGTCTCGGTCAGTGTCCACCCCCCCCCCCCCCCCTCCCCCGTCCCCGGGACGGAGCCGCACCGGACCATGACCGCCCATCAGACCAGTCCGCAACTCCGGCCTCTGGGACACCTCGACAGCGGCGGTGACAGAGGCGGCGGCGGACTCTGCCCGGCTCCGGCGGGACCGAGGCTCGATTGCCGTCCGCCGTCCGCCGGCTCCGTGCAAAGTTGGCTCGTTTAGCGGCCCATTAAGAGGCGTTATGGAGCGTCGGCCGGCGCGCATTACTCGAACGCCAACCATCAGCGTGTTTGCGCGGCGGTGGCGGTGGCGCTGATGAGGGACACGGAGCCGTAACGAGGCAGCGCACCGGACCGACACTGCCCCGGACGCCACCCGCTGGAGTCGGCAGCCCCCAGGGCCGTGTCAACCGCTGACGGCAGCCGCCTCCTGTAGTGACGGCCGCTGATGGCTGTCACCTCCTGTAGTGACGGCCGCTGATGGCTGTCACCTCCTGTAGTGACAGGAGCCGCCGCGACTGGTGGCGGAGCACAGCGGAGCACAGTGGAGCACAGCGGAGCACAGCGGAACACAGCGGAACACAGCGGAACACAGCGGAACACAGCGGAACACAGCGGAGCACAGCGGAGCACAGCGGAGCACAGTGGAGCACAGTGGAGCACAGTGGAGCACATAGCGCACAGATGAGCACAGGTGAGCAACCATGAACGCAACAGCCGGAGCACAGCGAGAGCACAGCGTGAGCCACAGCGGAAGCAAGCGGAGCACAGCGGAGCACAGCGGAGCACAGCGGAGCACAGCGGAGCACAGCGGAGCACAGCGGAGCACAGAGGAGCACAGAGGAGCACAGTGGAGCACAGTGGAGCACAGCGGAGCACGAGTGGTGGTCGACGGTGGTAGCACCGAAAAATGCATCGTTTTGGGGGCTGAGTGGCATGTATGCCAGCTAGTGTAAAAACGGTGGTTCTTCGTGAAAATGATTCTCACGCCACCACAAATAACATTCCTAGTTGAAAATGAACAACCGCTGACCCATAATTTAAAAACCATAGAATACAAATAAATACAACTTAATCTAAAAAGCCTCACAACACTTTCAACATAGACTCACCAAAATGACAACCTTGGTCACCACATACCATATTTATCACAGTAAATATGCGAGAGGACGTGAGAAGCAAAGACACCCATCTTCTTAAGATTGAAACCTACCTCGTCGTTGTCAGCCATACTTTGTGCACATTAGCCTATTACCATCATGAATCGGTGGATGGATTCATTAAAGAAAGCAGTACTCTCTCCTTCAGTCCCAACCTGATCACACTCGAACCTTTTCACTTTCAATGCCGGCTCAAGCTCTTGCAGTATGCATTGATTTCCAGACGAGTCACCGGCACACATTTGATGCCGTCATCCCCCTGTGTACCCGCCCATTCCGGCCTTGAGCCGCGGCAGGACGTCCGGTACGATTGTCAGTGAGTCGTTGTCATATGCGCGCTGGTACCAAGGCGTCATCTAATACTAAAATACAGAATACGAGCAGACAACTCAACCACGAGCGCTCACTTTACAGGAATTCGTCCAACGTTTTGTGCTCAGGCATGCTGTCGGCGCTCTCCTTTCTGACTTGTGACGAGGCCGTACTCACACCTCGTGATACACGCGCCGCACAGCATTTCCATCACGCGCGAATTCACATGAGATATGCCGCACGTCATACAAATATAACATCAGTGTCTCGCTAAGCGGACGCTGCTAACTCCAACTGAAGACGGTAGCAATAGCTATTAAGGCAGAAATCGTTCGGTAAACGACACCGCGGGGTCCCAGACAGGTTTCCCGAGACACCTCTATAGGTCACGTAGTTGGGGCGCGGCGGCGAAAGGACACTGCCACACCCTGGTGAACCTAACACCACGTGGACTCCGCTCCTCGTATGCTCGTAAGTATAAATACGCGACGACTTCTTGGAGGTAGAGGGCGCTAAATCACTTGTCGCCACGCAACCTTACACGAACTTCGGAAACGGCACAAGCGGTCCGTCAACATCGGTGCAGTGGTACGGCTTACACACGGAATCCACGGCGGCGCCGCGGAGGCACAGGCTCAGGGCCAGGGCCAGCGGCGAGGTCCAGACCGGGATAGACCGGCCGCGCTACCCGTATCACCTCAGCAGAAGTTAGTAACTCCGGCGCGGCGGTGGCACTAGTCCGGTGCCGGGGTGACTGACTGCGCCTTTCGCACGCTGCCGGCGCTCTGTTAGTACCGCTGCACTACTCTGCCGGTGCACAGCACAACACAAAGTACCGCGGTGGGGACTTGTAAGCAGGCTGTGACAACATTAACCGCCAGGAGAGAAATGTCACGGTTCCCAGCGGCAGAGGCTACAGGACGTGACTTCCGCTGGCGGTGCAGAAATAACAACATGGGCGGAACGCATGTCTGTACAGCCACGCCTCTAGAGGCTCGTTATAATCTCCAAAGGTTTCTAAAAGAAACCGAAAACCACTCAGAAGTTTGACGATTAACTGGCTCTGGATAGCTTGAAAGCACCCGTTCACATCAAAGTCCGATATTTAAAAGTTGTCGCGCTAAGAGCACTTGACCTTGAGTGCCAGTCGCCAAGTACGGTCGACTTCACAGGAAACGAGTTTAATCATTCTACTGATAGTTACCTTGCACGAGCCATACGGCAACTTCCACGTGCATTGAACGACGCACTTATTTATTATAAAAAAAAAACACAAAATGAATAGGGGTTTAAAGATCCAGTAATGCGTTCACAATGGAAGCCAGCCTAACGATACACATATTTCTCCTTCAAGGCGATCGTATCGGCAGAGCAGAGTCGTAACTGCTCGATCACTCGCCCTATACAGACATCAGACCAGCGAGCTCCGTCCACACTCACCTCAAACGCCTGTGTGAAGAATTTGCAGATGTCCGGCATTGAGATGAAGCCCCGCCACACGGATCGGGCATTGGCTGGTGACGGAGGCGAAACTCGCTCCGGCTCGACCGGCTCGGTCGGCCCCGGCTCCTCGGCCAGTGAGCGCGGCGGTGTCCTGCAGGTCACAGGCGGGGTCAGGGTCATAGTCGGGGCCAGGGTCACAGTCGGGGTCAGGGTCACAGTCGGGGTCGGGGTCACAGTCGGGGTCAGGGTCACAGTCGGGGCCAGGGTCATAGTCGGGGTCAGGGTCACAGTCGGGGTCAGGGTCACAGTCGGGGTCGGGGTCACAGTCGGGGTCAGGGTCACAGTCGGGGTCAGGGTCACAGGCGGGGTCAGGGTCATAGTCGGGGCCAGGGTCACAGTCGGGGTCAGGGTCACAGCGGTGTCGGGGTCACAGTCGGGGTCAGGGTCACAGTCGGGGTCGGGGTCACAGTCGGGGACACAGTCAGGGTCAGGATGAAGATTAAAATCACCGCCAGGGTAAGGTCGGGGTCACTGTTACGCCGAGCTATGGTCAAGGTCACGGTCAAGTGTGGGATCACGGACAAGGTCACAATTGGAGCACAGTCCCAGGTCAGAGGGTCGTGGCAACCGTTTCAGAGTCACAAAGCCGTCACGGTTTCACCACAGATGCATTTGTCTCTAGCTAAATATCCCACCAATGAAGACGGCAAGAGGCGGGTGTGGCAACTAGCACATTCCGTGTTCAAAGCGAGATCAAAGTGTCGAGCTGCTCAGTCCCGACTCAACAGACCAGACAATTAAAGTAGACATCATAGCAAAAGTCTGCTTCTTAAACAAATAAGGGGTGTTCCAAGGGTCCTCCAATTACATAAATAACAATGGATCTCACCCTTAACCAATATCTTTACAAAAGATACGGCGAGACTTGCCACACGTGAGAACGAACCCAGGCAATTATAATCCACAGTGCCTCACGGCCGAGCACACAAGCCTCTGTGTCTGAGTCATTCCGTCCACATCATGTATGATGAGCGGTTTTGGAGTAGTGCTCGCACCTTGATTTAGACGGTGGAAGGGCTTCCTACTGATGTTGACACCGTGTGAAAAGAGGGGAGGTCGCTAAACTTCAAAACCTGCATTCTTGACCCCCCGGGAAGATGGGAAGAAGAACCCTTCACTGATCCCACTGGAGCTAACCGACCAGGCTGGAGCTGATGCCCTCACCCACACGTGGTTATAGGATTGACCCAGTGGAAGGGAGGCGCTTCCCTTGCGACAAAAGTCGCGCAGCTGTCCCCGTCCTCAGTCGCTGCGCGGGGCCGGCTACTGTCCGCTCCTCCTTTCGGTCTCCTTCTCCCCTCAAACCGCCTCCTGTGCCTCTTCCGGCGCTCCTGGTCCCGAGAGTCGTGACTCGAGTGTCGCTTCCTGTGTCGGTCAGAGTCCCGGCTGCTACTGCTACCCCCGGCCGCTGCCGCTGCTGCACTGCCGCTCTTCTTCGCCAGGTCAGAGTGGTGGCGACGGCGGTCCTTCTCCGCGTCACCACCCCGAGACGACTTGTCCTTGTCTCGGTCGCTGTCCTTGTCTCTGTCTCTGTCCTTGTCTCTGTCCTGGTCCTTGTCTCTGCCCTTGCTCCTGCTCTGGTCTTTATCCTTGCCTCTGCCCTTGTCTTTGTCATTGCCTCTGGCCTTGTCGCGGTCTTTGTCCTTGTCGTGGTGCCTGTGTCTGCTGCTGCTGCTGCTGCTCGTCTCCTTCTGTTTGTCGCGGCCGCTGAGGCTGCTGCTGCGGCTACTGGTGCTCCGGTGGTGCGGCGCGCGGCTGCTGCTGCTGCCGCTCTGGTGCCGGCTGCCGTGGTGGTGCCGACTGGAGGAGGATTTCCGCTCCCCGCTACTGCTCCGGTGGCGGCGAGACGACTTAGAGGTGGACATCTTGCTGGATGACGACTTCTTGCTCGATGTCGACTTCTTGCTGCTGGTGGAAGACCTGGAGTCGGACTTTTCCTGAGGAGAAACAAAGCTCGAGGATAAGACATTCGCGACATTTTAACAGCTAAATTTATAAAAGCATCGACAATCTTATATTCAATAAACAACATCACAGAATGTAATAGTCCCATACAGTGATCAGAGATCAAACAGCACTACATCGAGCCGGAGGCCAAATATAACGCTGTTTGACAAGCGAAACCCGTCACCCGAGCGGGGCACCAATTCTTCCCTCGCCGAGACACTGCCTCACAAGCTTTAGGCGCAGGTTCTGTCCCCCATTCCACTCCCCATCGTTCCACCTGAACACCGCCCCAGTCCAGCCCGTCTCACAGCGGCTCCTACCCGCTTACATCTACAGTGCCACTAAACTACAGATCTCTATACCTCGCCTCACAGATGACATTCCCTCCACCCGTTAATCTCCTCTGTGCCCCTGTACCTCCGCCCCAGTCGGCCTCTCAACAGCGGCTCCTACCCGCTTACATCTACAATGCCACTCAAACTACAGATCTCTATACCTCGCCTCACCAGATGACATTTCCTCCACCCGTTAATCTTCTCTGTGCCCCTGTACCTCCGCACCAGTCCCGGCCCCGTCTCACCAGCTGTGGCCGAGGAGGCGCCGCCGCCGGGTCGCCTCCGTTACAGATGCGGCAGCCGGGGTCGTACACGTGCATCGCGTGCTCGTGCTGCTCCGTATCGAGCTCCCCGGGGTCCTCCACCAGCGGCTCTTCCTCCACCGTCGGCGGCAGCATCTCCTCCAACGTCAGCGGAACGGCCGGCTTGTTCTTGTCCTCTGCGGCAGGGAAGAGGAGTGTCAGAAGCTGCCGAGACAGGGCTCGGTCAGAGCTGGCACTGCGCCACCTCTGCGCCACTTTTGTGTCACCTTTGTGCCACCTTTGTGTCACCTTTGTGTCACTTTTGTGTCACCTTTGGGTCACTTTTGTGTCACCTTTGTGTCACCTCTGCGCCACTTTGTGTCACCTCTGCGCCACTTTGTGTCACCTCTGGGTCAGGCGACAGGACGCCGCCGGAACGCACCTACGGCCGGCACCACCCCTCTCGCTTCCTTGCACTACCGGGCGAGCTCGCGTGAGACATAACGCTATCGGACTGCTATCGGAAGAGGCCATCGGAAGATAGGATGATATTGACTTGTGTTTCCGGGCACCACTGCTGGCTGCATTCACTTGAACGTTCTCCTTCATTCCGGGATCTCATAGGCGAGATATTTGCAGCGGGGGGGGGGGGGGAACTGGAACTGCAGGTCGGTTTGATGCTGCGATGTTACACCATGAACGTAGGGTGGGCTATTATTGATAGTCAGCTCATCCACCCTGATTAGCATGATAATATATGTAGATGGATATCAGAGGTATTACTGACCGAAATGGGCCACCGAACTGACGATCGTTCCTCCAGACGATTAATTGCATCTCCATGAAGACTATAATGACAAATTGAACTAGGAGCTTTAACCAGCTCGTCTAAATCATTTTTGGCCACCAGGCGGTTTACGTCATACGGCTGGTTTTAGTTTAAGCATCCCACGGCTTTCATAGACAGTTAATATATTTTAGATGAAACGTATGTGTTACAGTTACAAGCGTTATCTACCACCCGCAGCAAGCAGGGAAAACATCTTGTGACGCCATTCATCCTAAAATAATGCGTCGCAATACACGCATTTCAGTGTTTTTGTCTCCTTTCAATCCACTCCCGCCTATACAGATACAAGACGTGCGTCCTGAATCCCCAGCCGGGCCTAATCCCAGTGCTGTGAAGCGTCACTCCCGTCACAACTCAGGCAACACTCAGCTCGCCCTGACACAGCGTGCGGTGCCGAACGGCCGCAAAGTTAGCCGCTTGTTTCGTCCCCGACCGCGGGACGTTCCCTCCCGCCTGCCGCAATCAGCCACAATGGCACGGCAATCACCGCCATCGCGGCGGCGGCGGCGGCGGCGGCGGCGGCGGCGGCGGCGGCGGCGGCGGCGGCGGCGGCGGCGGCGGCGGAGCGCACCAAACTCACCCATCAGATGCATATCGTCGTCCTCCTCGATGATTTGCTCGCCCTTGTGCGTCTTGATGACAAACTTGTTGCCCAGCGCCAGCNATTGCCTGAAATCGGCGAAATTTGTCATATTTTCCACTGTAGAGGGAAATCTAATAAACTTTTACCAAGGCACATTGGTTTTAAACTGTTCATTAAGGTACAAGGAAGCCAAATCCAATGAGTTTTTCGAATTTGATGAAACTTTTTGAAATTTAGCCCCCCCCATCACGTTCTGGATCCGCCAGTGTACCGGTTCAATCAGAACGTGAAAATATATAACTCTGCTAAATGTTGCGTTAGAAACATGCCTAAAGCGACGTCCACTTATATTAGCCTAAGTACGTGTTTTACACTTAATATCCAACTGAGCTTGGGAAATGAACTGAAATTGGGAATTTTTTCCTGAATTTGGAAATGGGTAGACCGCTCGTCACAACTGCTCGCAGCACATCTGCAGCACGCGGTCCGTGCTGACGCCAGACGCGGCGGGCTCGCCGATAGAATCGGCGTCGTTTGCGGCGCTGGACAGCAAACAACCTCTGGCCACCGAGCAGTCGACTACGTGAAGCATTGTTACGTTAATTTCGTCGTCGTCGTCATCGCTTGCGTGACGCTCGTCGCTCTACTCGCGGTGTCGATTTTCGACAGCGGTGATGGCGCGGTCCAACACGTAGTCCTCTATGATGCGCCACAGATCGCATTCGCTATCCTATCGTGTCGGAGCCTTCTCCGCCTCACGCCAGCTTGAACGTGGACCACAGCGCGTCGGCCGCGTCGAAACCGGACTCTAACCAGTTGCGAAACTGGTTGAAATGCATCTCCTTGTTTGCGTTTGCGGCGTTTTGACGGCGTTTGCGGGTGGCTTTCGCGGGCGGTGTTTGCCTTCGGCGTTTGCAGGTGGTGTTTGCGTGCGGCGTTTGCGGGCTTTGTTTGCGGGCGGCGTTTGCGGGCGGTGTTGGCAGGGCGATAATTGGCGTTTGCGGGACAGCTTTTGCTGGAGGCGTTTGCGGGCGGTGTTTGTGGGCGGTGTTTGCGGGCGGTGTTTGTGGGCGGTGTTTGCGGGCAGTGTTTGTCTGGTTCTGTGGTAACCTCACAAACACAATTTCAACTAACTTGAAATCGGATGCAATGTCGGGATATTGCCTATGTATATTCTTCTTTTCACACACTATGCACGAGTACCTACCATCAATATCTGTTCGAGTTTTCTTTCTAGTTATTTCTAATTTGTCTGTAAATGTACTTTCATTTGAATATTCACGATGCGGGATTGAGGTCCTGGCGTTCTGGGAGAAAACTGGGCATTAATGGTTCAGCCAACGAACTCAGCCACTACCGAGAGTTGGATATATATTGCGTGCATTCTGAATAAGAGATAATTTCTCACAGCGACATCTGTGACGAACAAGACGTTTTGACGCTAGTTTTTCAGCTTTCTGTTAAAAATGTGCAGAAAGACTGCTTTGATTCCAGCCTTTTCTCAGATTTTTTTTTTTACTCAAAGCCTGTTGATGATTAGGTACATCACCTTTGCTCTTCCCAACATCTCGGTCTTTCAAAAAAGGATCAGTTCTGCAATATCTCCTGTGCATGTGGGTTATTTGCATCCGCTGATATCGAATCTTGAATGCAGCCAACCAGATACCTTTCAGTGTCTCGTCTAAACTTTTCGGCTGGTCGGTTGGCATACACTGGAGAAGGGAGCACCGCTCGAGCCACTTGTTTTCCGCTTCTCATGTTCTTCTCGCAAGAGGATTAACTCCATGCTCGGTGCCTCTTATGGTAAATTGGTCATTTCATGTTATGTTATATTCATTTCATGTTATGGTCCATCTGTTTGCCGCTTTCAGATGTCTTCAGGTTCGCCTTCGCTTTTTTTACTTTGCTTATTTACTTTGCTTATCAGTATATCTTGACAGTTTCTTTTCATATGTCTCTCAGTCATTGATCATTTAATTAATATTGATGTCATATTGGTACCTATCCATGATGATAACACAGCCACCTTTATTCACACCACATGTTATACGCTGTTATGTGGATGTGCCATATTTTTTAGTGCACGAACGTATCTTCTGGGACTTGGTTGCTGCTCGGCCAATGTCATACAGCTAGTTGAAATACCCTGTATATACCCTTTTCCGCATCACTATCGTTCTATTCATAGTTGCATTCGATGTATTCAACACACGAATATTTATCTCTTCCAGCGTCAAACTTGAGACCCAAAGGAATAGCGCTTCTTTCTCGTCATCGGATAGTGGTCGTTAAGACAGATTTGTAACCATATTTAGTTTCTATAGTATCTTTTCAGCCACTTGTATGACAAATATAATCAAGTCTACGGTTTACTTGACTGACCTTCAGCTGCTCTGCGAGCCACATACGGACAGCTCCGCTGACAGGAACATTAGCTGAAAGCAACGAACAGAGCAGCCTAATTTCCAGAAGCGAGGTCTGGTTCGGGGGCGGAGTGGGCGGGGGTTTTGGATAGACGGTTATGGTGTAACGTTATTGCTCTCCGCGCCCCTCTGGCCGTTACGCTGTAGTTAAGTGGACCGAGCTTATCAATCACTCTGCTCTTGTAAGGGCGCAAAAATTAATAATATTGTCCTCTCGGGACGCACGCTCGTGGCCCGCCGCATTCTCAACGCTGAAATCTAGTATTTACTTTCTGGTCATAGCTCTCTTATTTGTGTGTGGCGGGCATCTGAACGGCGGAGGGCGACTTTGTGGAAAGGTCGCATGACCACGAAGCCGGTCAACGGGGAGCCGGTAGCCTGGGGGGGGGGTCCACATGGGGGTCTACCAAAACCAGCCCTCCTCGCCCTCTCGCGGCATCTATCTCCGGGAAAATAACGTGAGTTCACCCAGATGAAAAAAAGGTCAAATAGCTCGATAGTCGCTATTCACAGCAGCTATTGCTGCTTGCGGGATGCTCCAGCCCTGCCTCCGCAGGAAGCCTGGGCTCCCTAGCTAGCAACAGCTTGACCGCGAGAAATCCAGTAGTTTACTCGCTGAGGCGCGATAGGCAAGCAATAGCATAGGAATGTGCTCGTCACACGAATCGTGAGCGTCATCTCCTAAACACTTGGATAACATTGGCAAGGACCGTCCTATTCAATTCTTTCACGATCCTTCCAACTGGAGTGGGCGCTAGAAATCGTGGATCTTGCATACGCAACCAAGTCGGGACGTCATTTGATATAATCAGCTGACGGCGTGGATACTCAGTGACTGCGTAGTGTAAAGGCTATTGACACAAAATAAGTCGTTTTTCCGTTAAATGAAGTTCGCTTAGCCCTTGGAGGGAACATGAAATGAGATCAGCTATTTTTATTATTTATTATGAGATTTTAAGGCTAAGTTTTAAGCTAACGCTGCTTCGTAATTCGTGTTAAGATGATATTCATACGTCATAATTGTCAGCAACTTTCCGAAACACACAAAAAAGAAATTAATTGCCTTTTTGTATTTAATTAGCTATATTTAAGTAAATTTTCATTCCAAAAACAACTAACGAGTGAACAATCACAGTGATACATGATATGACGTCATTTAAAAGACGTAACGGCTGCAAATTTTACCGCTATGTAAAGGCGAAATATTTTGTACAATGTGGCGTCAAAAACGAAACGTGTTCCTTTCTTAGCTTAATTTCGCTTCATTCTTGCAATAAATATACCTTTTTATTATTTTTAAAAAATAGAGCAATAATCCTTCTTTAACGCTGATGTATCTCACATAATAAGAGCTAAGCCGTTTTCAGATGAATTGAGGAACAACTTAACGGTCTATTGGCTTTAACATACGTGTCAGCTGAGTATGCATGCTATTTTTTTGACGTCACACTTGGTTTGCGTAATACCCACCTTCAAGTGAGCTTCAGGATTCACTCACGAAGCATCCACCCTTATCGGAGTGAACCCCTCACGGGCTCCCGAAGCGCGCTATGAATGGTCAACCAAAGACCTGGGCTACAGAACGGCGACATCTTTAAAAGGGAAATGCTTCGGCCCACTTCGTAAAAAAAAATCAACTCCAATTAGCAAATGCTTGTTTCCAGAAGGGGTAGCGGGAAGGCCCGTGAGAATGTCCAGACCCACGACTTCGAAAGGTTGCGATGCACATAAGCGACCCATTGCGGCTCGGGGAGCTGGAACTGGGACGTTTCTACCTTCACAGCGGCGACACTCCCGACAGAACTTTCTGACGTCATCGTCCATGTGTACCCTAAAGAAACGGGCGCGACACTCTGCAAGGAGTTTCTCGGGCCCAAAATGGCCACCTGACGGACCACCATGCGCACTCGAGCACTGGCAGTTTATCAAGTGAGAAGGTAAACAACTTGGAGCTCATCATCGATTTAGGGCGACACGATACGTCGAACAAAAAACACTACGCCTTTCGCAAGAACGGAGACGGACCACTGGCGAAGCAGAGGCGCGCAGTGCTGTACCTGCCGGCGCTGCGGCTTGTGGCCGCGGGACAAGTATTCGGATAGCTCGGAGATGGCCGGGTCAGTCTCCTGCTCCGCGCGAATGAAGCTGAGAGACCAATGCGCACTCTCAGCGATGCGGAACGTCTGAGCCCCCTCAGTCTGTGTTTCTGCGTCAGCTGTCAGCACAGGAGTGCGGCTCAAAGCGTCGGCCGCACCGTTGGCAGACCCACGCTTATACTCAATCTCGAAATCGAAAGCAGACAGCGTTTCGATCCAGCGTGCCAGAATACCCGTAGGACTACGAAAATTGTAAGCATGCACTGAAGGCTAGATGATCAAGTTCGCAGCTAGAATTCATCCCGAGAGGTAGTGTTTTGAAAATGAGTGATAAAAACGCCTGCTAAGAGTTCCTTTTCGTGGCTGATAGTTCCGTGAGATTTGGATAATTCTTAACTACCGTATGCTATGACCTTCTCAGCCCCCGTGTCATCTGCAGCAGAACTGAGCCTACCCCGGTGCCGATGCATCACATTCGAGGACGTTGTCCCCCGCTTCTCGCAACGAGGGAGAGTGAGGCATCCGGCGCCTCGTTAAAGAGCAACCGGCGCCTCCGTGTTTCACATTAACATAAGATTTGGAGTTGAGATGCGGCCAAGTTGTCTGGCAATCCATGAAATTAAGTATTGTAGAAGTTAAAAACCCCACAGAGTCCTAATCGAAATCAATTTGAGTTTGGTCTTTGACATCTCAAAAATAACGCCCTAGTGTCATTAGGGTAGGCCTCTTAAAGCCGATGTCGTCAAACCGCTTGTTATCAATGTTGATGAAAGTAGACTTGTTTTTACATTTGGGCTATACATTAGCCATAGCACTAGTCATACATCTTGCAGCGTGAAGTTTTTTCTTTTTCCAAAAATTCTTCATATGAACTCATCACCCAATACTAAAACTTAGTTTTTCATGAAATTGAGGCACTGTTTGTAAACAATTTCAGAATCGTGTTCGGCAGCAATTACTCTCATATATTGCACCACAAGCGGCGTACATTGGACAACTTTAGAAGTGAAACATTCCTTTAAAGTCTCGTTTTACTTTATTATCGAAAGGCGAGCTGGCACTCGTCTCCGACCACTTCGAACCTGACGTCCCGACTTCAGAGGCGAAACAGAAGAGCGCACATGGCAGCATAACCCTTAATATACGCCTTGAAATAATTACAAAGTCCAAGGAACCTCGACATCTGCTTGGCAGTCTTTGGCACCGGCCATGCCTGAACCGCCTCTACCTTAACCGGAGCAACGGCCAAGCCCTCGCTGGACACCTCGTGGACCAGAAAGGTGACCTTGGGCTGGCAGAACAGACACTTTGACAGGTTCAGAGTGAGACCCGCTTTGAACATGCGTGAAAGCACGGCGTCTAGATTCTCTATCATCTCATCGAAGCTACTACCGCGAACTACGACATCGTCAAAGTAGCACAGACACTTTAATGGGATAATATCTCCTAACACAATATTCAGCAGTCTAGCACAGGTGAAGCTAGCTCCGCTGAGACCAAAGCACATGCGTGTGAAGGAGTAATTATTCCAAGGGGTGTTTATGTGGCGCTTATGTCGGTGCTCGGGGTTTAATTTCTGACCCGATAGTATGGCCATGTTCATGTCAAGCGTTGTGAAAAGGTAGACCCCTTGAGGCGCATCCTTGGCCGACGTCCCAAACATTCCTTCATTTACACAAACTGACCATCTCAAAGTTCTCAATGATGATAGGTAATGGTTTTCCGACACCATCCCGGATCGTCACAGGCCAGTTCTCGAATTCTTACGCGTTGATTCCTCTTTTCAAGCGATATGTAATTGACGGAGTTTGAGATGTTATCTTCTCACCTTTTTAAACATTCTTCAACATTTTAATCCATCAACATGGTTGTCCTTTGTCAAGCGCCACTCGACTCACACATTTCCTTTGCACTGCCGCGAAAACTTGTCGCACGGCGTAAATCACTGGCACAGAAACTTCAGGTTCAATGTCGTCATATGGCACATAAGGCTGGTGAGGTGTGGGCGCATGAACCATAATCCCTCGGTTTTGTGATCTCGTTTACCTTGTCCTCCCATTCCCTCGCATTTTGGCCATTGTCACTGTTGATTTCTGTCGTTTGAGTAGAAGACTGAAAACTACTGAGTGAAAATATTTATAGGTGTATTGCTCGAATTAAATGAGTGCCAGCGGAGACCAATCAACATACAGACGGTCAAACCAGGTGAGCAAGACTCTAAGAGCGCAACAACCACGTAGACCAAACAACCATAGAGCCACTGCAAAGCCCTTGTTACCAAGAGTACAGACGGTACAAACCAGAGGGAGCAAGGCCCTAAGAAAAGAGAATATATACCTAACAGCGCAACGATAAGCACGTGCGACCAGCATGACAGCGAGCGGTGGAAGAGCGGCACAGAACTGGGCGTGGCGCGACACAACTTACGCTCACGTGACAGTTGTGACGTAGACAATAACAAATAGGGAAAGAGATGGCCACGCTAAATTATTGACAATGGTGATGCATGTAAAGTCGCGTTATCTAAAGCTCGAACAGTCTCTTTAATGAATTCATCATTTCCTCCCCCATCCGTTGTCCTCTGCCCACTGCCCCTTCAATCCCGTCATCTGCTCCATGTCCACTATCAGAGGATGGGTTTCTCTCGAGACCGCAGCTATCCGTCACCTTAGCAACCATTGGCGTTCTCAAGTACTCAAACTCAATCTCTGGTCCAACATTCACGTCATAATACATGCTGGACATTTCGACAGCAATCATCTCCGCGAAGCGTCTCGGGAATCCAGGTGGTGACTGGAATGCTTGATCACCTGGCTACAGATACTCCAGACACAAACCATGTATCTTCCCCCAACCCGGACGTTGTATTCGGATGGCACTGGAAACTTGTCTCGCCCACACTGTTTTCCCCACCACATCGAATGGTCTCTCACTCATCATTATCTCTTTCACACACCTGAACACATAACCGGCATCATACTCTTTCAACCGGGGCAGCTCCTCAACCGACCGAATCAGTCGTGACATCCATCTGTCTGTACCCTGAGAACTCGTCGTTTAGTCTTCATTTCATTTCTATCAAAGCGCGTACTACAGTGTACCGCGTAGGTAACGATACCGACGCCATCAGCATGCAGCGTCAATTCAAGGAGGTGGTTCCTTTTCCGTTTCCCTAGGGTACTCAGGAATCTCAGCCAAACAATTAGCATTCTTCCTCCCTGTCACATTGGACTCGAAAGGAAAATTACCTAAACTGTTGCAGTTCGTGTTTTTTTTTTCACACTGTCACCGACTTCATTTTGCTCTGTGTCCTTACATCAAAGGGGTTGCCATGCACACTGCACAGGTATCATTTTTACAATATTTTGTCTTGCCTTTTTCCGGATTACAAACTGCATTCTGCCGTCTTCGTGCGTCCTTAATTCCTGCCCTCTCGACATTTCTTATGTCGTACATACCTTCGCTGTTGTATGTCAATGTACATGTTTTCCGACTGGATGGTGCTATCTCTATCCTACTGTTTGCGTGTTGCGCTGTCTTGCTCGCACTGGTTTTGTGGGATTTGCTCGCCAATGTCGTGATGTTTCTTTCCTGCTTTTCTCTAATGTTTCCAAGGCTTCTGTCAGATATTTTGTGCGATGACACATGTCGCCTTTTCCATGCCTTTCGCCTCCTTGCTCACATAATGTTTCTGTTATTTTCTTGCAGTTTTGTGGCGCGTCTTTGGTTCTTTTCTCATGTTTGCCGGTTTGTCTGTTTTAAACTTGTTTCCTTGTTTGCTGCACGACTTTTCCCTGCTGTACAGTTCATGGTTGTTTTGGAAGCCATATAACCGCAGAAGTTGTGGCGCCCGTAAACCCCAAAACACCATCATTATCGTTCCGCTGTCGGAGTACGCGTCGGCGGCATAGCCACCATTGGCGACTCGGCGAGTGCCATCTTAAGACATCGGCACTGCCCCTGGGAGCCCTGCTTCCACCGTTACCTCTCGTTCATGAGTGTTTCGTTTCCACTGTTGCAAAGCACCTCGTCAGCCAGCTGGCTAAGGGCATGCAGATAGCATGCAGATAACCCCTGCAGGCTGTCTGGTCACAAGAGTTCCGCATTGCTTCGTCACACCGGTTCCACAATGAAGATTGCGCACGTTACACGAACTTTGGTGAGATGTGGATGCACGGCGCACATGAGTTAGTTATGCTGTTGATAGATTGGCTGCATGACGATCTGGACGTTGTGGTGGTGGCCACAACTCTGCCTACCGCACCGCTTACCGCTGACATGTCCCACTAGTTCGAAGCAACGACAATGGTGTAGCGGTAGTGTAGACGTAGTCCGAAATACGTTACATGTTGAGCGTTGTATTCGTTACTACAAGCAAATAGCACAAACAGCACAAACAGCTGCTCACGTCGGCTGCCTAAACCAGACTCCCCGAGAATCTGTCGCAGATGCCGGGCTCCGCCAATCAAGAGTCACCACGCACAAAACGTCATGACACGCATTCGTCACCTCCGCCAATCAGGAGGCGCCAAACCACTATTGTTGACTTGTCAACAATACCGTGATACGGTGAATACAACAATACGCGGTAGACAGAAAAGCACCAACAGCCTCCAGAGATAATCTCGTGACTACCAGCTGCTGGCCACTCCTACAGTAGTTTGAGCGCGGCAGCGACTCGATCGTGGCACGGCTGTGTTGCGGCATGGCAGACGCAAATGCGCCGCGTCGCCTGGGACTTTGATTTGGCCATGCTGGAGATGTTCTCGCTGTAGACTAATGGTGGCAGTAGCGATATTGAACATTGGTAGTGTGCCATTGTTTAGAGCAGTACCTACTTCCGTGGTGACTTCATCAATAAATGAACGTGTCCCAAATTTGCGTAGAGCACTTCCGCCAGAATCAAGGATGCAAATAGCCTGCATGCAGTCGACTCTCATAAACGGATACGATTGACTCATTCAATCATTGTAGGTGCCTGTTCACCGAATCATGCGCACCGCCTGACTCCCTCCTCCCAAAGTCAGTCCGGTTGAAGTTCGCATAACCATGATTGTTAGCCCTATGCCGCATCATTTCGTGTGTTCACCTTTACCATGTGCTTATTGTGTTATACTTCATTATGCTGGCTTTCGTTTCTTCCTCGATGGCAGAAGAGAAGAATGGTTTTATAACAGAAGTTAGTAGGACAAATTACACCAGCACCGGAAAAGCCACTGTATTCTCCCACCGAAACCTAGGTCATTTTTTCTATCCCGGCACGTGAATTTCAAGCACGTTGTTCATCGAGTATTGCACTCCCGACACATCCCCCTGATCCTCAAGATCACCCCGGTCCGTTCCGATGCCTTACATCTGGCGCGTGCCAAGGTGCACCATCTTCTTCAACTACCTGGCGGTGGCACTACGCTAGTCACCACCGCCACGCTGAGAACTGTTCCTATGCGATCGTTGAACTCTCATCCAACCGTATTGCCGCAGCGTATTGCGTATTCGCCGCAGCGCCCGTATTGCCGCACCGGGCAGCGTGCTCATCCAAAAGGCGACAGTGGTCCAAAATTAGTCTATGTTGGGTGGGAGATGACACCCCACTGTGAAATATTTTCCACTCTCATTCTGGCATTTTAGGAAAAAAATTTTAACCACTCCCAAATAATGATTTGGTGATATTGATTCTGAATATAATAAATATTGACTAAAAATACATGATTTCAATGAAACCATTGCTCTCCACATTCAAAATAGTAACAAATATCGTCATTTTCTACATAATTTTCTCTCTCATGGTCTTTTGGGGCTTCATAATTTTTCACTCTGGACACCCAAGCCAAAATGTATTGGGACAGCTGCAAAGGCGAAATGCGGCAACAGGCGTTGCGCAACGCGCCGTCCAGCGAGCCACGTGGCGGCCGGGAGCTGCGATCAGACGGCGGAAGGCGGCCCCGCCAGACAGCAGGGCAAGGACAGACATACGGGCACGCCGCGCAGCTGGCACAGCATCTCCGCCCGCTGCAGCCACTCCTACCATAATCTGCCGTCCCGCGAACTCCGGGATGAAGGCGCGCGTCGACGGCGTCGCGGCAACGACCGGTGCCGCGACTGCCTGCGCACGCCAGCCGAAATCAAAGCGGAGGCCCGCTCAACGGCTGCGACAGCACGTCCGGTTCGCTTGATGAGGACTTGGCAGTGAACGGCGCCTCCCTCCAACATCACGGCTGGTGTCGACGCACTGCTGGTCATGATGGCCCGAAATAGCTTGTTGTAATTCACGCTTCAAAACAGTCGGCAGGCAACGAAAAAGGTCTCGGCGCCTCAGCGCCGCGCACGGAAACTGCCCTCCGCTCCCCTCGCCGGAGCCAACTGGCCTGCCGCGCCCAGTCGCGGTGCCGGGGGCTACGCCGGCCTGAGCCGCGTCAGCTGACCCGGTCCCGGTCAAGGGCGCACCCAGACACAGCCAGTCCTGGGGCGCGGTACAACATGATAAACATAGCTACATTTTCATAATGTCAAAAATAGCCATACATCGCGCCGATTCAGGACAAAAGGACGTAAATTATTAATTCCATCAACAATATATGCGTACTCTCCACAACGTCAAATGTGGCTCAGCCAATCAGATTCGAATTTATAGTCGCGTAAGATTACTGTATAGCCTCTGCCCAGGTGTGTGAGGCCCACATTCCTTCGACAAAAAGTCAAATATGGGAGACGAGGAAGACCGGCGGGGCAAGACTGATCCGGGAGACGGCACGACCGAGGATCAGCCAATCCTCGAGCTTGCCGCCCCCCAGACCCGGCAGTACGAGTCCGCCCGCGGACCGGTCTCCGCCGCCGCATTCGGCGGCGACCGCAACCTCTGCATACGTCAGCGCTGCAGGAACGCCCAGACCTGCGACGGCGCCGGAGGTGCCTGACGGTGGGTGGCTGTCGCAGACAGGCCACTCCCACGCGTCATGCCCTTACCGGTACCCGTAGCTCTGGCACCCGCCCAGACAGGCCACTCCCACCGTCATTGCCCTTGACCGTACCAGCAGCTCCTGGCATCCGCCCAGTACAGGCCCACTCCCACGCGTCATGCCCTTACGGTACCAGCTCCTGGCACCGCCCAGACAGGCCACTCCCACCGTCATGTTCCTTAGCGGTACCAGCTCCCTGCACCGGCCCAGGCGGCCCAAATCGCCACCGTCATGGCCCTTTACGGTACCAGCTCCTGGGCACGCCCAGAAGGCCGACCCCACCGTCATTGGCCCTTAACCCGGTACCAGCTCCTGGCACCCGCCAGACCAGGCCCACTTCCACCGGTCATGTCCTTACCGGTAACCCAGCTCCTGGCACGCCCAGGGCAGGCCAACAGTCCACCTGTCATGCCCTTACCCGGTACAGCTCCTGGCATCGCCCAGTAGGTGAAGCCACTTCCCACGTCATGTCCTTGACTCGGTACCTGCTCCTGGCATACCCGCCAGGCAGGCCACTCCACCGTCATGCCCTTACCCGGTACCAGCTCCTGGCACCGAGACCCGCCGGGGGCGCGTGGTGCGGGCGGGACGGCCGTGCGTGATGGCCCTGGAAACGAACGTAACGTTAATAATGTCGTGCTGACGATCAACATCTGTGTACTCTATGACCATTTTTCCGCGATGTGCAATTAATATATATCAGCGATTTGCAATTACCGAACAATACTTATTCGGATAATGTAAGTCGGAAATGCGAAGTTTAAAAGACTGAGACTGGAGACTGCCAATATGGGTAATTAAGCTATTGTAATGATGCTGCATACTGGCGAGGTCCACATGCTTCTGTAACTGTTCAGAGCTGTGTAGTGTTCAGTGTTCAGAGCTGTGCCACTTAAAACGGTAGCAGCCGCCCACAGGGTGTCGAATACCACTATCTTGGCCACTTTCTGTCCGTTGATGTCCCATTCTTAACCACACCGTTGCATGATGAGCACGTCCACGTCACAGTGAAGAGAGCGTCATGCGCTTGGATGGACGGTTCGGTCTTGTTCTGGCACGAGGGACAACAGACGCGGGCTTCACCATCCCACCAGCTTCAGGAGTTGAGTCTTGGATACGACTGCATGCTTGTGGAGCCCAATGTAGGTCGTCAGCGTCATCGCTCGAGTCATCTTCTGTTTCGTCCTGGGGTGTATCTCTCTCATCATGCTTGCTGTTGACGCTACGTTATCGTCCATACCCAGATCCCTGATAGCGGCGAAATACGCGGCGAAGTGGCGCTGAGCGTGATTGCACGTGTTCATGCACAGAAGTGGTGTGATGCTGGGATCGCCGCATCAATCACGCCCTCCAGGTGGCCCAGTCTGTGTTCGACTTGGGTGAGGTTGTTCTGTGTGGGTCCTCGATGCACGTTTGGCATGGTTGTTACAAGCCGCCGCTTCATGTCAGCTTTCAGCGCTCTCCAAACTTCCTCGATGGGATTGAGGGGTGCAGAGTACGGCCCAGTTCTCAGTAGCTCTGCACCCATGAATTCGGCCTCCTCGAACATATCCTCCAGACCCGTGTGGCAGGGCGCGTTGTCGCACACCACCACCTTGTGCTCCATCGGGAAGTGCGTGGCCCGAAGCATGCGTCTCATCCACCCCTGGCAGTCCTTCTTGAAGGATCATTTGCGCCTATACCAGTAGGTGAGTTCAGTTGGCTTATCGCATTACGTGGACGTTTCTACCCTTCGATCAAGGCGCTTTCACTGAGCACCCTGTACCTTTGCTTGAGCGTCCAAAGTTACGTCGTAGGAAGATATTCACGTTGCTGTTGTCAATGTAGATCAGTTTTACCGTTTCCCACGGCCTCATGACTGCCGCCACTGTTTGGGGAGGGTTGAAGCCTAAGTTGAGGGGGTGCAATCGAAAACGAACATGCAATCCTGCAAGCGGAACTCACTTACCTCCCTTTCGCTACGTATGTGAAGGAAAGGCTCCATCTTCTTCTTGTCTGCGATGTCGTGCTTCATTTTAATACCTAGCAATTTTGTACTATCAAACAAATTACAAAGGCGGTGTATAAAATTAAACAATCGTAAAAAGCGTGTTTGCGAACCAAGACCCTATACCTAATATTTGCTACAGTCACGAAGCGACAAGAACTACGTTGCAAGAACACTAACAAAAACTGCGTGCCATGGAAACGTTTCCGTTGATTTCATTCACAGATATCATCTATGTTAATTCACAAATGTAGGTAATTTACTGTATTAACTGTGGGCCAGATGAAGTAAGTAAATGCACAATTACCCATTTTATTACTTAACCAATAACCGATATTGTAAAATCGCGTTGAGTGTACTATATTTCATACGTATTACAACGACTGTTCAACGAGGACGGACCAAAAATAACCAACATCGTAGTTTTACCCAGCGCAACGTTTTTTTGGTGCAAGAGAAAATAGCCACTGTGTTAAATTCTCGATCGGTGGAAGTGGGTTTCGCCAGGTGTTATTATGGTTGCAAGAGGCTCCAGGAATAAGAGTAATAACAGGGAATCGGCGGACCTCACCGATCCCTGTGTGTATGGAGAGAAGGCGACCGGCTTATGGTGAAAGTTTGTATCAATTAGGGGAAATTGCTCGTGATATCGTTCCAGTCTGAGATTAACTTTAAGTAGAGTCAGCAAACTTCTAAATTATATTGTGCAAAACTATTTGTTTGCGGAATGTGCTATTAGAAGTGCGTACACTGTACCGGGTGGATGAAAGTTAACCCATGTTTGCATTGATTACACACACAAAATATTACATTGATTGCACATTTATTGCACTATTACACTGAATTACACTACAGTTGGTCACATGCGCTTCAAAAATATATCTCTCTCATCTCTCATCTCCCTCTTTCTGAGGAGTGGTCCTCCGCCGCAATTTCGGCGCGCCGCCACTTTCATCTGACGAGACATTACAGCAGACCCTACCACTTAGCGGCGATGCATCAGACCCCAGCGACTGCACGACGGTGCCCACTCTAGTCGAGTTAGACTCGGTAGACGGAAGCAATCTAACCCATCCATTTGTATTCCCGCTGGGCGCTCGACGAGAGCTTGTTCATCGCCCGGTTGGTCTTATGTTTTGGTACACAGCACATTTCTTGGACACTTTGTGTGAAACAAAAATTGTGCAGCTGCATTCCTTTCGAACAATAGCCATCATGGCATGTAGGAACGTTTTGAGAGGCATAGCAAAACGGTGAGGCTTAAAAGCCTCAGTCGACTGCATGATTTTGGACATCAGCCGTCAGCCGCCTGCCAGCTGATGTGTGACTGGTCGAGGAAGGGAAGGTCCCCAGCTTTGCGTGAACTGAAATGCCGCAACTACCGCGTTGTAGAATGCTTCGGAGGGCTTTATTCGGCTTCCGAGATCGGCATCGGTCAGACCTGTGAAGCTTTTTAGCCCGCAGAGCACCGCACGTGTGCAGTCCGCGAAACGGTCAGGGCATTTGCCAGTGGTACAGCCTCGCACATCGCACACGTATAGGTCTCCTGCCCTCTCCGAATGAGAGATATCCGCCCGCCCCCCCCCCCACATAGGTAAGATTGTTTGCGTCTACAGCGTCTAACTGGACTCGGCTGGGCACTGCAGCGCTATCAGCCTATCGCTGTGGTCTGATGCGAGGCTGCTGTATTCTGTTGTGGCGCCGCGTCAGATCGAGCTGTCAGCGCGGCGAGTAATGCATCGCCGTCTGGCTCGCAGTTGGCTGTTGGCGGCGCTAAGAAGAGGCTGAGGGTCGCGGATCTTTTCAGCGCTGAACGGAACTCAAGGGGATTGGGGATGTCATTGTTTCCGTTGCTTGTCCTTATAACCCCAAAAACATTTTCCAGGCCATCCTGGTTCAGCCGACGAGTCAAGAGGAATTTTAGGTTATTTCCGTAGCGGTCCCATATAGATAGAATGCCAGCGATCGCTTGCTGCAGGCCCCGCACGGAAGGCACTTGTACGCTCCATCGCCCGAGCCAAGCCGACGCCTCTTCTAGGTGGCGATGTCTGTCGGTCAATAATGACGCTGGAGAATATGATCAATAATAACGCTCATTAATCGCTCTATTCATTACCAAAAAACCAGATGTTGAAACTAGAGGCTCCGCCAGCTATCTAATTTTTTTTCAGGGTAGATTATTTATTCAAACAACATACCAAAATGATGCAATGCAACCAACACTGATCCCTCGAAATAAACAACAATGCGAGAGCATGTTCTACATTGATGACTAACACCGTGATCGAGCAGAACAAAGACATGCTCGGCAGCAGTATGTATCTGTCCATCGATTCACCAACTCGACAGCTGTCACATGTGAAGCTATCTGAAGTTGGCGGAGATCCAAAATCGGAGCACGTCCACGTGCGCACATGCCGACCGACCTCAATTCCGACTCATGCGAGCTCATGCATTTGCCTACTCACAAATCTCAGATCGATTGGTCCAGCAGTTTCCGAGATCTAAGTGCGGCAGTCGCACGTGCCCACTGCCAACAGACACATTTTGTATGCGTTTAGTGTTGCTAGTACCCATGCATGAATGTATAACAGGTCCATGTGGTGGGTACCCCGGGAGATATTGACCACCAAATATAAGGGGAGCCGGTAGCTCCGTGGTATGTCCTCGGACTATCACGCAGCGGCCCCGGGTTCGATTCCCGGGGTGCCGGTCGGGGATAGGGCTCCCGGATTCAAATCCCCTGTCTAATATGAGAGGTCCCATGGTGGGGTGCCGGGTCCAAACCCCAGGCCCTCCTCGCCCCCTCCCCGGCCCCCTCTCGCGATTATATGGCTAAAGGCTGAATCGGAGAGAACAAATAATAGTGCATCAATTTACAATCATTTTACACCTTCACCCCTCCCCTTTGCCAACGTGGCGGATAGCGACGGCTCCTAAGGCGAGATGTCAGATAGAACAAAATCGTACCACTCCCCCTCCCCCCATTAGAGTTAGTGCCTTGCAAATTACTTACAGTACACTGCAAAGTGCATAAGGCATACCAACATTGAACACTTGAATCTGCAAAATAAAACAACACGCTATATGAAGATAATGATTAAAGATATTCAATATATTCATCACATAAAGCTTTTGGTAACGAGTACCATGATCACTGTGGTTGAGTCATGAGTGCGGGAATATTAGACAAACATCACATATGAAATCAACACACAGTAACTTCCTATTCGGAGCATGCAACTAATTTAGACGGACAGCCATGCGGGTAGCTCGGGAATCAGTCGGCCATATCCCTTGCCGGAAAGATGTACCCCATCTCTCTTGAAATGATCTGTCTGCTGCAGGATGTGGCGGCTGCGCTTTCTGGTGCAGAGCTGTCGTCCGAGCGGCAGCAACTCCACCTCATCAAGGTCTTGGACCTGTTCCTTCAGGTAACGCTCCTGATGGAACGCAGGAGTGTGTTCCCAGGGCCTGCCAAGGTCCATGCGGCTGGGCAGCGGTCCCAAGATCATCACCGTACGCGCCACAGTTTGTATGGCGGCGACGGTTTGTCACCGCATCGTGCAGCGACTCGCAGCGCTCGCCAAGTCCTCCTACTGCTGGTGAGATGCGTTGGTGCTGCCGAGGATAAACGTCGTTGCCGGTTAGCCAGATGGCAGCATACTTTCAGTACAAGCATGAACAATCTACTTTATTAATAAAGTAGATTAAGTAACGTCCGTCCGTCCGTCCGTCCGTCCGTCCGTCCGTCCGTCCGTCCGTCCGTCCGTCCGTCCGTCC